>JAHQIW010003028.1:0-238075 GCA_019055375.1 Parelaphostrongylus tenuis
TTGATCAGTCATGTTTCAGACGCATGCCGGAATCTGGTAAAAATTGATGTTACGTAACTACATCACCTGAACAATCATAAAGTTTTATTAAAAAAGCAAAACGGATTTGACATTGCTCAAGATAATCACATTTGCCGCTAATTTCGAAAACGAACACCGATTGATGCAATCGAGTTTACTCTTCATCTCATCCGTCTAAAAAAAAGAGGCTTCAGTTTTTGTTCTAAGTTCGTTTTCAAATTATTGCTATGAACAAACGTGAAGTTGCACAGTGATTGCGCAGCGTGTGAAAATAAGTCGAGGAGATCAGGTGGTTAGGAGCGCTCTAATCGATCTTACATACCAGAATCAAATTCAGCGCCCGCTTCTACTCAGACTTCTTGGATGCCCGTCGTCCGACCTATTGACTGATCGTAGTGGCCTAATGCTGGCCGCGGAACCCTGTTGTTGGTCCTACTATTCTCTATCCTACTTCTACCCTAAAATCATTCCCTACATTTTAAAGGTAATTTTATTTTATAAATGCAATTCTCCGTGTACTTTTCAATTTTTATAATTTTCCTTGGAGTTCTGATGTCATTCAAGACATTTTGGCTTTATTGCTTATCTGTTTACTCTAGTAAGTTATGTGCATGTTATTAATTTTCGACATGATTCTTGTATTATGACACATCCAAGTTTTGCAGAAACATGCCGGTTTTTTCACACAAATCAAGCATGCCCGTAGCAAAACGGATTGTCTGTAGAAATACCTCGGTACGTTTGCTGTGTGCTGAATTGAATTTTTTTGACACATCCTTCTGCGGAAACAGCATAACTATGTGAGTAGAACGATAGCTCATCATTTTGATGGCTTTTTTTTCTGCAAAACTCTATCATACTATAAAGTTTTTCTTTGCAGTTTTAGCACTGAAGCAATACACTCAGAAATAAATAGTATGCATCAGTTAGTGGTGGTTATGGATAGCGCGAATCTCGGAAGTTTTGTTATTATGACTGATTTCTGACAAAAGGTCGCTTCTTATCTCGCTTACATTTTGCTGGAGAAAACTTTTTCCTTAGAGTGCTAGTACCCATTTTATAGCACAAACTTCGAAGAATTCAAAAATGTGTTTGCCTTTGAAAAAGCTCTTTTGATCTTTGATCTCCCTTGGTCTTTTAATTTCTGCTTTGAATCTCGCCAGACAGAACTCTTTTTTCTATACCATTAGTAGCCATCCGACGGTGTATCGTTTCCTAATTCTTCGGATACGCTTATTTTGTGGAAATACGGTTTGAGAGAAAAGTAACATTGAGTTTTACATTTTTGCTGACACTATTTACATGCCATTCCACATAGCGGAGGCTGCGAGCTTGGTAGAGGCGGGGCGAGGCGGGACGGTCTATACGTTGTTATTAAATTGGAAATATTTCCTCCACTTGGAACAGAGTCCAAATAAGACGACTGATTAAGATACTACGAAAGTTCTCCTACACATTGATATGCTTTCAGCCACCAGCAAAATAAAGTGCATCGTAAAAAAAAAGAAAGTGAAAGACGTGTGTGAGACAACATTTTATTCTGCATGATATGACGTAATAAAGAGGTGTTTCGATAGGCGGCAATGAGGCGTTGTAGTCAGAGAGTTCAGCTTTCAAACGATTGCTAATACTTCTATTAAATATACGTGTCCAGCGAATGAGACTGGCTCAAAAATTTGTCGCCGTCTAAGCGAATTGCACTGAAAGGTCTCTATAGAGCGTTAGAGCAGAAAGAAGATCATCTTTCACGTCCGGAGTAGTCAGCGCTGCGCTTGAACTTTATAGCGCGTTTGTCTGACAATGTGAAACAAAGAAAAATTTGCCCTTATGAAACAAGAGAACAAAGTCTCCTCTACATTACTTACATGAAAAGTAGAAATTTCTTCGGAAAGGGAAGAAAATTTCTAATCAAAGTGACGCTGTGCGCAGCAATTTCAACTACCGCCTCGACAAAGGGTTTCAATTGACAGCCGAGCATTTTTCCTTACTTATTCAGAAAATTTTTTCCATTTTCGAAAAATTTGTAGGTTTTTTGTCTAAGATCTGTAGAGAAAACTTTGTTTTATCGTCTTTAGGCAAGGAATTTATTTCACATTGCGAAATAAACCCACAAGGTAGTTCTAGCGGCGAACTAGATACTTCGAGTGCAAAACATGATTTTCCTTCTGCTCTAACATCGCCTTATATGGGCCGTCTCAGAACCAGTCATAGCATCAACGAAACCGAGATTCGAGCTATCAAATGGCCACCAGTAACACATGTATTGTTTCGAAATCGGCGACTATTGTTCTAGTACTAAAACTTATAAGAAAGGCCTAATATTATAGATGCTTTTGAGAAAACCTAAGCAAACGTAGACCATGTCAGTCTTTAGAACAGCGCACATCCTTCTCAATTGTGATGTCTTTCCTAGTGAGATTGATACTGTCAATGAGCGAATCCAATTTAGAGCGACATTTGCTCCTACGTTTCATGTGTCATGTCGTCTTTTTTTGACGTTCGTCTCAGTTAAGATCCAATGAACTGACGGATACAGCATACGAAATGTTAGTAGTTACTGGGAACCATATATTCTTGTCACTTTGAAAAAGTTGTTTTATTGAAGATGCTTCACTTTATCAATTCATTTCACACTTTTTCAAAGTTTGAATCCCAACACCTCTAGCATTTCATTCGTTTCCTTGTGTTCTTCGCTTGCTTGAGGGCATGTTTTTTATTGACGTCATAGATTACTGGTTAACCCTTCCGAGACCACAATAGATTTCGCCGCTCGCACTGCAATTCGCAGCCGACTCGCGGTTTTTGTTAATTAATTAGAATTTCTTTACCATTGTGGAAATAATTCGAAGTTTCTTGCTACATTTTGATGCTCACAATTTATCTACATGTCGTATGCTTTAGCAATTAACTCTTAAGGTGACTAAAAGCTTCCTCTCACTAAGCTGTTATGCTTTTGTTGACATTCTGTCAGCTGTGATAAGTTGTACAGACGATATGACTCCTTCTGATTCACCTGCGTCACCTGTCGTCCCGTTGATTGTCGAGTGACTCGAGCATAAACCAGCAACATTTCCATTTTTCCTATCACGTGCAAGAGTAGCCCAATGGATTTTTGTCGCTCTAGGAATTAGCTGAATGTCATATCTTTCTTCTACGGCTTCGTGAAGAAATCGGACTTTTGGGTGGGTAGTCTCCCAGGAAAACGCTTGATATCCCGAGGAATCCAGCCGCTGACGGCTTTGGCCCATCGGCTGTCGTTGTAGCCCATCACGTGTCCAATCCACCTAATTTTCCATATCCTCGCTTTAAAACGGCGTCTCTGATTTTCGATCGTTGACGTAGGTCGGAACTTCAGATCCTTTCCCTCATTTGCGAGATACGAGATACTCCTAGCATCGACCTTTCTACTGCGCGTTCAAAAACGTCAAGTAATCCTTCATTCTGCTTCCGTAGCGAACAGGTTTCTGCTGCATACGTTAGGGTAGGGATAATTGTCGAGTCGAGAAGGTGGCACGAAGTCGGATGCTCTTTGTCGTTTTCACTACATCTTCGATACTCTTAACCGTTCTCCAATGCGCTCGTTTCCCTCTGGTCAACTCTGGAGCAAGGCCGTTTATCATGTTGAGTTCACGACCTAGATAGACGTAACTGGAGCATTCGGAGATGTTCACTTCGTTGGGCGTAAATGAGGCATCTAAAACATTTTGATGAGGAGGGAACATAAAAAAACCGACCTCATTTGCTGGAGAACAACTTTTCAAAGTAGTGTTGATAACCATTCAAAAGCTGACAATACTGGCTACGACCCCACGTCGCCGGTTTCTCAAAGCATCCTTCTGTAACGCTGTGCTCTCCACACCAATCAGTGCACATTTTTCGTCGGACAAAGCTCTTTCTTTAGACTTTTAGTATTTATAAGATAGCGCAGTGCATTATGATGCTAATGCTATGCATATATCCTGAAAAAACCGTTCCTCTACAACGCAGCAAGTAAAATAAGTTACACCCGATGTGTGCAAAAAGAGCAACCTGGCCAGCCTACGTCGCGCTGGGTGCGGCGGCCAAATGGTCTGCTGGCTCAATACATCTCTACGCGTTCACAGGACCGTTCACTGACCGCTGCAGCCAGCGCTCACGTGATTCGCGCGGGACGCCGTTGCTTCCACGTAGGAATTTGACCAATTGCCAGCTGCATTTCGGCTTATTATACCTGCTGCGTTTCAGAGGAACGGTCTTTTCAAGGTACAGGCACAGTGTTGGAGTCAGATACAATTACGCTATCCATTATTACTGGTAGTCCAAAAAAAGCTTTGTCCGGTGAGAAGTATGCGTTTCTGGAGCCGAATAATCTCCTACTATAGCAAAGTGAAAAGGTCTTTTTCAAAAACCAGCGACATGGGGCTGTATCTCCAGTGCTCGGCTTTCGAATGGTTACTAATAATCCTATGAAAGTTCCTCTCCAGCGAATAAGATCGCTTTTCCTTTGTTTCCTCTTGATCAAAAGAACCGACGTTATTATGGTATGAATCTATTCATTTAATATAATTTGCTCTATACGCTGCTAATAATCGTTTCAAATAGTGCATGTTAGAAAACAATGATTACGTTATCAAGAATGATGTAATAACGAAAGGTAAGGTCCTTCGGTAGAGAAAGCTCTTTTCCCAGACATCTGGCAGTGATGTGACGGTTTGAATTTCGGCTACCGCGACAAATTATGTGGTTTTAGACAAAATTCCCTATTGAGCTGTGGCGACAAAAACATGTTTGTGTTCTAGACTTAATTTTTCTCTATTCGCTCCGTTAGGGTTTATGGTAGCTTTCCTTCACAATCGGTATCCAATTGATAGCACAAGTCATGATCTTTCTGAAACAATTTTTGTTGCAAAAGTTCTTGGTACTAAAATGTTGGATGTCGACATATTAAAAAACCGATCTCAATAGTCGAACATGAAATTCTTATGAAAATATTAACAATCATTCGAAACAATATAATCGAGTCTCTCACTAGAACTCAATTGGTTTTTCGTAAAGCCCTTTTACAGTACTGTGAAATTCAAAGTTAGATGATGTTCTACCCGACCACGTATTTTCTTCATTATCTCGCTTACATTTTGCCAGACAGAGCCCCCACCTCAATGTGTTAGTACACATTCGATAGCACAAGTTTCGCGAAGCGCAGAATTATCTATTCCTTTTGAGTATGCTTTTTTGATAGCGCCGAAGGAGAAGGAAAACATTTGTGCTTTAAAACTCTCCATGCAGAGCTATTTCTTCAGACTATTACTAGTCATTCGAGATCGCATATCCCAGTGATTCCAAAACTGTGTTTATTTTTAAAACACCGTTTAGCAGAAAAATCCGACCAAGTTTTATATTTCACAACCTTGTTTATCAGCTAATTCACGGGGCGGGGTGGAGCGGATCAATCGACCGGGTATGAAACATTTTTGTTCAACTGGATTTTTTTCTCAGCATTGGTTGAGATTACGGCTGAAAACGCACGATTTCGATACTGCGGAAAACTTCTTTGCTCTGATATAGCTTTCGCGCATCCAGTGGATCATACGAGCGGACAGAAATGAAGGCGAAAGGCGAATGTGAAACATAATTTTGCTTGGATCTTACAGCGTTACAAAAGGGTGTTCTGAAAAGACAGCGGCGTGAGGCCGCGCAGAAACCAAAGATCTATGCTTTCGAATCGTTGCCAACAATTCTTACGAAATCTCTATATAGCGAATAAGAATAGTTTTCAAATTTGTGGCCATCTAACAGATGAGTTCTCAATTTTTTATGGCGTGCTCGTGAGAGCATAAAAAATTACGTTTCCTCCTTAGAGTTTTCTTCATTTATAAGAGACATATATGCATCAAAATCTTATGAGAATGTAGCGAAATCATGTTGTGTCGGATCACCAAATGAATCTAACATTGCCTTAAGACACAGATAAGATTTCCAAATGAATAGCGGATGTCACGCTTCTCCTGGTGACTCAGTGGCTAGCGACTTCAGCTGGCGTCCCGAAAAAACGCGATTTCGTCATCGATTTAGAAAATTTGTCTCCGTTTCGGAAAAATTTCTTGGTGTGATGTTCTTTTGAAAAAAGACTCTGCCAAATCGTTCCATAGATATTGGCCTCTCATTCTGATTTAAATCGCTGGTGAACATGTTCTGGATTTCTAACCAATAGCTAATTACTTTAAGTGCAAAACACAATATTTTTCGCATTTACAGCGATTTGTGAAGGCTTTTCTAAATGCAAACTAAGACTTGAAATTTTCATTTGATTGTCATCAAATATCTATGAAAAGCAAAGCAGACGTCGACCTTGCTAATATGCTATATAGACGTCAATGATAAAACGTTTTTTTTTTCGCCATGCTATAGTCCATCTAAAAAGACCTTTCTGGAAAGAGGTCAGGTATCAGAAATACCATTTTTTGAGCTATCCAAAGATTTACTTAAACTTTAGTGAAAACGCTTTGTCAGAGGAAAAAGCAAAGCAAACACTAGTGCAAAATACATTATACACTCCATAGAAAAAGCGTATTATTTGCTTAGTCACTGCAGCTCACTAGATAAGCGTTGTTAGAGATCAAACATGGTGATAGAGCAGCGATTATCCTAACTATCAAATGAATATTGAAACTTTGATGAAAAAGCTTTGTCTACTCAAAAATTCAACCAAACACGAGTCCAAAATACATTTATATACTTCGAAGAAAAACGCATTTTTCCTACCTTACTCCAGCTTTAGTGAAAAATCATTTCCAGAGGCAAAATAGTAATAGAACCGTGATTCTATCATCTATCTTTCATCGAACAACTATTAAAGGTCTATTGAAAAATCTGAGCTGTACGAAGAAATCACGAAAAGACGCGTGTACCAACAGTGGCAAAGGTGATCGCGAAGGGTAAGGTTATCCGAACCACGCCGCCGTTACACTTCTTTATAACGTGTAGCATCCAGATCACAAATTGTTCACACTCGCCTTTGCCTTCTTTTTATCACGCGTTGATTCGCTAGAAGCCGAAAAGCATATCAATGTGTAGAAAATTTTCAGAATATCTTAGCCAATCTTTCTACCAGGAGTTTTCTTCAAGGTGAAGAAAAATTCCCAATTGATCAACAAAATATCGAACATCTCGCCACGCCTCGCTCCTTGCCACGGCCCTCGCCCTGTCGAATAGCCTGCAAACAACTTGCCAAGGAAAAAAATAAAACTCAGTCCTATTTTATTTGCTAATTCGTTCTTTCTGAAAATAGGTACATCGCTAGAAGTAGGAAACGTTACGCTATCAGATGATAACGTTGAGTCGAGAGAAAGACCATTGCTCGGTGAGGTTTAAAGCACAAAAAGACCAGAGAGGATCAAAAGACCAGAGAGCTTCAAAAAGCAAACACTTTTTTGAGCTCCTTGAAGCTTATGCTACAGATGTACTAGCACTCTAAGGAGAGAGTTTTGTCCAGCGAGATATAAGCGAGATACGAGAAAAAACACGTAGTTTCATTATACTTGATTTTGTTACAGCATCACAAAAAAGTGCCCTGGAAGCCGGAAACGTGGAGCTGCAGCCTCAAGTCTCAACTTTCAGATGCCAGCCCAAAATTGTTTTCGGGACGATTTCAGTAACGGAAAGAGTTTTTTTGAAGAACCTTTTTTGGTGGACAAAAAACCTCCTTGGAACTTCTAATAAACGTTCGGAAAATCAGATCATCATGAGTTTAATGTACTTATCTTAAGAAAACCCTTGTACACCGCGGTAGCACTAGGAACAAAGTTTGGTTCTTTCTGATTAAGAGGAAGCAAATGAAAAACCGATGTGACTCGCTGGAGAAAAGATATTCACAGGAGTGTCAGTAACCATTCAAAAGCTGAGACTTGATGGTATAGCACCACATCGCCGCTTTTCAAAACACTCCTTTACAACTTTGTGACATTTAAAATAAAATCATGCTGTATGATACCACGTGTATATTCCCTTATCTCGCTTATGTTTTGTTGGGCAAAACTCTTTGCTTATAACGTTAGTACCCAAACCATAGCACAAGTTTCAAAAAAGTCAAAAATGTGTTTGCTCTTCAAAAAGCTCTTTCGATCTCATGCTTTTCTCTGGTATTTGGATTTCTGCATTAAACCTAACGGGACATAGCTCTTTCTTAGACTATCAGTTATCATATGTTTTCTGCTTCTAGTGATGTGCTTATTTACCAAAAACACTGTTTTGCAGGGGATATAAGGACACAAGATCAGATATTACCTCTTTGGCGAGTCGTTTACAGGCCATTGAGCAAGGCGAGAGCGTGGCATGGTATGGGGCGAGGCGAGAAGTTTGATATTTTCTTATTAAATTGAAAATTTTTTCCTCCGCTTCGAAAGAAAAAACTCCAGAAACAATTAACTAAGATACTACGAAAATTTCTCTACACAGTAATGTGCTTCTCGGCTTCGAGAGAATCATGCGCGTGATAAAAATGATGGCGATAAACGAGTGCGGAAATGATCTTTGATCCGGATGCTGCAACAATATAAAGGAGTGTTTTGAAGAACCGGCGACGTGGCTGTAGTCTCAGCTTCGAATAATTACTAAGAATCCTTTGAGAATTTCCTCCGCAGCGGAAGCGATTGGTTTTCCACTTGTTCCCACTAATTAGAAACCATTTAAAATTCTATTTCACGAACGAAACGCATTACCTCGCTTATATTTCGCTAGACAAAGTTTTCTTTTTCGACAAAAATCGCACTCCACATGTCAATCGGACCTGCGTGGTCTATCGATCGTTGCCATCGATTTACACAACGCATATGAAAGTTAATTTATTTCCTCTGGTACATGCAATAAAACGGTTCTTCACGAAAATAAGTGCACTGCTGGTTTTAGCGAGACGCTCAGTATCGAATGATTATCAACCCCTAAGGGACGACGTCTATCAGCTGAGGTACACAATTGTTTGAATGCTTTTCTCGCTGGCTGAAGGTTTCCTCCTAGACATTTGGTAATTATTCGAATGCTGAATCCCTGCAATTTCACTGATCTGTCGTTCACTTTTAATGAAGACTTTTTATTACGGTGCAGTTGCTCAGAAAAAAATTGTGTTTCACACTCAATTTTCTTCATTGACTCGGCTGGGACTTCGATATGGCTCTGTACTAAAGTTTTGATAGTCGTTAGATAGCCAAAATCTCAAAAAATTTTGAAGACCTGATTGGTTTTTAAGAGGTTATCATAGATCGCGCTAAGAGGAAACAGAAAATCACATCTCACGCCTAGAATGTTACTCCACCGTTTGAGTGTAATAGGTAAAATATTAGCAATTATAGGTGAAGTTTATATGTCTGCGGTATTTTATCGTTACAAAAAAAATGGAATATCAGGAGTGAACCTTTTACAAAGGTTTTTCGATATGCAGAGTGATTACTTTTCTTGAAATCCTTAATTCCCAGCGGATATACCACGTCCTTGTAAAAGAAAACAAACAAACTCTCAATCCGTAATGTGCATTTGTATTGCCTGTCTTGCGAGAACATAGCATGAAGGCACATATTCTACAACTAAACATTTCTAATAGGGTCTGTGTGGAGGTATTTCTAATGCGTTGCTCGAGTAAGTGCAGTAAGAGCGCGTTCATCATTGCGTATGACGCGGTTCTTCCCCTGTCAGCACCCACATTTGGAAAATTCACTTACTTTTTGCTCTTTCTAGACATTTTGATAGTTATTCGATAGCTTGATGGTCAAAATTTTAGAAAGTGCACTTTAATTTTCAAAAGGCTTTATATTACGCTGTAATAGTAAAAAGAGCTTGTTATTTAACACTCAAGCATTTTTCAATAAGGAAAGCTTTTCCTCAGAATGGTCAGCAATCCTCTATGGCACAGATCTCAGCAAACCTAGTAGTGTTTCTCACTTCTCAGAAAAACTTTTTATTGCCTTGCAACACCGAATTTAACATGCTCTCACACGTGGTGCGTATGCCTTCCACAGGAATGTGAATGAATGCTGCAGCATTAGCACCATGCCCCTCTCCGTTCAATAACCCATCGATAGCCCGAATCCTGAAAAATGGCAAGACGTGCTTGCCTTTTCAAAAATCTTTTTGTGCCATGCATCAACAGGAATAGCACTGTTTTCCACATACAGATATTTTTCGCTAGACACTGCTTTTCACTCAGGCTTTCATACCTATTTGATCGCGCAGATCTCATCAATTCCAAGGATTTGTTTAGTTTTTGAGAAGAGTTTCTTATTCTGTCGTTAAAGAATATTTAGTCTAACGCTCGTCGCGCACCGCACGCCACATGTAATTTGCTCTGCATCGACACGGCGCCAAGTGTGAAATTGAATGATTTTCTAGCTATAAACGCATTGAAAGCGTAATTTTCAAATCAAGTTTATCATTGAGTTACTTGGGATTTATGCTATCGAATGGTTGTAGAAAGTCCTAATAAAAAACCTCTGTTCAGCGAAAGATGCTTGAGTGTGAATGGAAATTTCACTTCATCTTTACAGTAGAATATAAAAACATTCGAAAATAAGAACACACGCTAAGTTCTAGATATTCAAGCCGTCGAATAATTCCTAAAAATCTAAGGATTAATAAAAAGTATCCTTTCTTGAAGATGGGTGCGGATAATGAGAAAAACCAAGAATACTTCTTTGGAGACACATGTTTCCGAGCAATAGTTTTAGTAACGCCGATGTTGTAAGTCTTTTATTCAAAGACGGTTATCCTTTCTGTTCAGAATTCTTTCACTATCCGCCAGTTCTCTCACGCATATCAACTCTGAATAATTAGATATAAACGAATGATTGATAAAAACTTAGTCATGTAAGAGTTTTCTGTGAACAGGTATCGAATACAACATGCAAAATCCTTCCTGATGAATCATTAGTTGTTCTTCAATTTTTATTTACTATGATGGCTCTTGGGTCTTGTATGAAACCAGGACGAACCAATCTAAAAAATTTCTTGTGACCCCCATTGTATAATGCAATAAATTGGCTGAATGTCAAATTCAGTGGATCTACGTAGTATTCAGCGTTTTTCTAAAGAATACACGCATAACTCACACAAATTTGATCCGTTGAACTTCTTCTCCAAGGCTATGAAGTTTTGAAAAATCCGCTGAAGGTTTACATATTCTCAAAGTATCTTGACAAAAATCTATGTGGATTTGACTAATTCAAAATGCGGAGTCATATACACTCCATGCTGAAACTGTTATAAATAGTAAGATCTTAAGTAGTTTGCTACAAAAATAAGTAGTAAGAGTTTTATTTGTGGTGGCACTCCTCTCAAAGTTCCTACATCAAATAAAAATAGTTGTTGAGAAAACATTATTATGATCCGTGAGAAAAAAATTCTAGGTACCCCAGCTCATTTAAGACGTGTGAGTCTGAGGATTTGGAAACCCGCGTTTTACGGGAATCCAGAGGCGTTACTGACGCTTTTGAACAACGTTGCCCTCGTAAGTTAATGCTTATTGTCAATCCCACGGAAGGAATTGTGAATGACGTCACTGAAATGTACACTTGCGGAAACCGTTACGCTTTTTGAAAACGAGCCGCGAGCTGAACTGTTGCAGTATGTTTATGAAAACTGTTCTTCCTAAATAAGAGAGCTCTCTTGAATCCTATTTTAGAGTGGATGGCACTACATTGGCTAAGCTTCGATTTAGTGGAATAGAATACTTGAAGAAACAGACAGCAAAGCTTCTGCTTATGATAAGACCCATCTATCGGGTCATGTTGAGCTGCTGTCGTAAGTTCTCAAAAACTGTTCCCCTTGGTCGAGAAAGCTCTCTTGGATCCTATTTTAGAGCGGACGGCAGTGGAATGGCAAACTTATGAGGAGCTCAACATTTGAAAAAGCAAACAGCAGAGCTTCTAATCACGCTAACGCTGATCTATCGAGTTTTGCTGCACTCTGTTTTGAGTCCTACTGAAGTACCACCAGATAATTTGTATCTATTACTAGATTTTTCAGCACAGCATTGAAACATAGTTGCCGTTAGAATATCATTTAATCGTCCTTCACTACTGTTGAAAACATAAAAGCTTTAAAGGGGCAATGAGTCATATGATTTTTATCGTATCCTCGGAAATCTTGCATCACGGCCGATTGTGTAGAGATTTCTTCTATCGTATAGTTTCTATTTACCCACATTCCTTTGCATCCGAATTATACTTGTTTAGCATTCAAATATCTGTATGATGCATTTCCACTCGTCCTACACAAAAGCGAAATAATTTTCGCCGGATATCGTCCCAAGAGATGATACCAAAATCAAATTAAAGGCGTCTTCAAAGATATTCCAAGCAACCCAACCACCTGATCCACACTTACCTACACAAATGCAACAACTCTCCATCTATCAAGGCCTTATATTAATCACACTTTATTTGCTTCGATGTCACACAGTTATCTTTTGGATAGTGTTGTAAATGACTAATGTTATTGTTTTTTATTTTGATAGTCATAATAAAGACTCATGAAAATCTTGTGTTAGTCCATGAATAGAGCAAATTATTGATTTTGCACAAATCATTCAAAACACAAAGTAAAACTCAGGTGTCTGATCAGAACATCGTTCATTCCTAGTGAAATATGATTGGAAAAAAATCACTCCACCAAGTACGAGTGTACGTCTTTTTCTCGATTTCCAAAACAGACAGTTTTATTTCTGCAACGACAACGCTATAGGATCAATTACGATTCTATTCTTGTGCTCTACTTCGCACACCACTACAATATTAGTCGTTTTCATTACAACAGCACTCTGAACGCATAACGCTTGAAACAGCAACTCGATTCCAAACACAACATGCGGACCGTAGAAAGACACCGAATATGCATAATTACTATGATTGTAACATTTCGTACTATGAGAGAATATACTACATTACTTGCATATACTATTGGAATATCTCTGCTGGATTTCAATCGACGAATCGGTTAAGTAGCAAAGGATAGCATCCATGCGCCTTTCTTGGAAAGTGAGTGCTCTACAAAGAGAGTCTTCTCAAAAATCAATAGCTCTTTTGAATTGATTGCCGATGTTATGTCCGTACGTTCTCCTCAAAGCCTGAAGGTGTTCAAGTAACGTCGTTTCTATAATTATGTAGAATACTTATACCAACCTCGTGAAAGCTTGAAATAAAGATTGGTCTGTAAGATATTCTAATCTTTCTTCCAGCTCCACATACATTTAACATACCATGGATTAGTGAGAGTCCGTCTTTTGAATTATTGAAGCTAGTCTGAGCATGAGCACTGGTCAGAGGCGCCGTGAAAAACACGCAGGATTGCCTGGTGGTTCGAAATCAGCGTCATGAGCTCGTTTATAGTTTTTTGATATTAACGCATAAATAGATCACTTGCGTACTTTACAATTTTTGCACCGTCAAAAATTTGAATATTACGGATCACACCATCAAAAAAAAAACCTCAAAATCATTCTCTTCCTCTCATTATTTCATGGACATCATAACAGACAGTGGTTTTTGAAATCAAGTTATGAAAGTTTGCGACTGGAAGCTAATTGCTGAAGTTGCACTGAATATTTGTTGAGGGAAATAAGCTTTCCGGTATATGCAAAATGTCTAAAGAGTTAGGAAAATTTTCTTTATGGAAGATTTTAGAGACCAACGAAATGTAAGAGACCTATGAAAGAATCCGAAGATCAATGTGGAACTCAAATTATATCTGATGTCACAATCAACGCATTTCCAATGATGAGCACAAGCTTTCTTTTGCTATTCAGGCAAGTATGCATACACCGTACCATTTCTGAAACGAAAAGTACGAGAGGGAACAAGGAGCTCTATAACACCTCCACCACAATAGCGTGAGTGATGCGACGACACTATTATTTTCATCAGAAGACGGAAAAAGACTCGAGTTTGGTCATTCATTTTCTAGAAATGACGATATTGTTTATGATTCAACCTGAACGTATCGTTTACCAAGTAGTAGAGTCGGAAAAAACCAATGATAAGCCAATTTTTCCAGCCGCTTTGGCAAAAAACCACTCAGAATTGTGCGATTCCTTAGATCATTATCAGGTAAAGTCGATGTATATATCCTAACAAAAAAAACAAATGGCCCGTGGATAATTATTCTCCACTGATTCTTGGTCACCTCTAAGAAAGGGTTTGTTTAATTACAGAGGTCGCATTATATGTGCACCATTGACATTGAATTAAGGTCGCGAACGACATCAACGAAGAATTGTCCCATGGTAATGGCAATACGAATTCATCCGAACTTCTCAGTGAAGCTACTGACAGAGCGGAGGACCCAAAATTCGTGCTCGCCATTGTGACACATCACTCGTCCTAATGTGGCCATGGTGTAGCGAAGATTTCCTTTGAAATAAAGATTGATTAATAAGTTCCTTAACACCCGCTGATAATCCAGAGATTATACATAAATTCAAATACAAACAAAAATGATTAATATTCAAAATTAAGACCATCATTATCTACGACCTTCTGCCAATTCACAAGAGCTTGTCCCACATTCAAAACTACTTGCAGATATCCATCGTCCAATTACAATGGCCGACCCGAACTGGATTGGTCTTTGAGAACGAGATCACTACTTTCAACGTCAGTTATACCACTTTCCAACAGTCACAAGACTCACAATTCTTTCACCTTCGGCACTACAAATCTCTTTCGCAGCATCTTTTGTCAAAATCTGCCACTTCTAGTAATAACGTATCAAAACTCGGACTTCAGTTTTATCCACTATCATCATTTGATATCCGGAGAGTAAGTTGAAATTTAATGCACTATAAGTAGCGTTGCCGTCTGAGGATCTCATACATATTTTGCTGAGATACTCTCATGAATTTACATTAACCGATACTGTGTGCAACGAACATAAAATTTTGATTTCTCGCAGGTGTTGAGGACTTTTCCCATTCTGGCAATTTCAGCACAGTGGCACCGCGTTTTATTCAACTCACACTTGACTAATATCTTTTAAAATTAACCCGATTGACTCTGCCGATTATATATGAGACCGTCAATGAAAAAAACTTTTTACATGGTCATAATCATAAGTCATAAGTCCGGCTTTTGGGAACAAGCATTCGGTTTCCTGATAATGAAAGAAAGAATGCTTGTGTTTGTAACAGTTGACTACCGTTCTGACATCTTCACCAATAAAGAGCCAGATGCGGTGCCTTTTTGGTGATTCTCTTTATCTTTTTTGATTGATGGATGCCAAGAACTTGATCTTTATTCTTATTCTACAATGCCTGTCACCGTTCGAATAAAGGGATGCGCCATGCATTCTTTTTCACGTTTTAGCATGTTTGAGGTGATATACATCTGCCTTTATAATGACTGGAGATGGCCGTCCGCTGTACTGAGTCAGTGCTGATTATACTCCTAGACGAGTCTTAGACCAGTCTAGTACCACTTTATCGATTTCGTAGGAATAATTGCTTGGTCAGCCACGAGCGCGAGATCAAACCATTTACCTCGTGTGAGACGCTGAGCCCCTCTATGCCCTACAGGCGCTCTACTGTAATTGTAAAATACATCTGCATAAAAATTATGAAACGCTTTTTTTATAGTTGTGGCAATTTTACCGTACTGTAACAAACTACGAAAGGACCTCTATGCAAATGCAAACGTCCAGTCTACCATCATTTCATTTATACATTATCCTCTTTAGCAATCAAATCCTCTATCGTTGCTAAAGATGCTATCGTTTTTCGAAAGATGCTCTTGCTTTGTAACAATTTTGGATGTGGCTATCCACTTTTCATAACTATCTGTCCGATTTGAAGCGATGTGCTTACAAAATTCAAATGGACAACTTGGTCGTTATTTTGAAAAATGGAATCGTCACATATGCTTAAGCCGTGTTGGCTTATGAAGGAAAATTGTCCAACCATGTTGGACATCAAAATGGTTTACTCCGCTATACCTATCTTAAGTTTTGTTTTTCTATTTTCCTTCTGTTGAACGAGTAGGCAACGCTAAAAGTATCATCAATCACCCTGTTGATATGGAAATGGTTACAGAGAATAACGTAAGATAAATGCTCATCGACTGAAGACAAGCTATCTTGAGCACATTCCTGCACTACATCGTGGTCATTGGACAGTTTCGGAACAGCATGGACGTTTTAAAAAGCGGCGCATTATTGGGTGTAAGCGAGTTCCATGAACAAACCAAAGGGCGTTGGCCAATACTGTAGCCGATTGTGCTGATTGAGAAATGAAACGTCGCTAGGCTTGACTCCCCACTGTAACACATTTCGACATATAGATGACGGAATACCACTGAACATAAAGAAGATTCTAATCGAAGTGTCGACGACTGCTCAAAGTCTAGGCTAAGAAATAGGCGGAAGTAACGTGTTTCGTTATCGTGGCCGTAACACTCAAATAGGCTCCAGATAATATCGAGGATATCAGATCAGTGAACTCACGTCAATTTGACGAAATGGAAGCTATTGTGTGGTGTTCAATAAAGATCAGACCTGCAACATTCGGAGTGAAAGTGCATTGATCTTTGTGGGAACTAGTTCCAGTTGGCAAGTGACTAAAACACCGCTTGTAAAAAATGGTACTTTTGTTTGATGAGACTGACTATCTTCCATAAACGCCGAAACTATAGTCTGAATTCTTAACTGAAGTGGCAAATAAGTTAAGACTCTTATGGTAAATTTCTGTCCGAAAAATGGGGTCGAATGTTCATTCGACGCCGCCCAACAGAAAAGAACCGTTTACCTTTGCTATGATGTACTATTATATACCACAAAGGAGCTTTCGTCATTAGAGATTTAGCTCTAATTTGTTTTATGCTTCTGACAGGTATGGGTTCTTTCCGCACTTTATGGAGGCTATAATGATTATAGGATGCTGAAGTTTTTCCGGCCATATGAACTGATTGCAGTTTATGCAACATCATTTAAAAGTCACTCCTTGACCTCTGCCTAATTTTCCCCTTAGATTTTTTTTGTGAGCAAAACATAAAGCGCAAACCGCTCAGTGGGACAATGGTCTAAATTAACCAGTCCTCCTTGCCTTTAGTGACTATTGATTACTAAATGAATGCTAATTATTCACCGATCACTAGAAGTTTAGTCAAAATCTGGACACAGATGCCTGCCGAGTAAACACTGCGTGACGAAAGTGAAAATAATTTCCTCTTGGCTACTACGGCGTACTAAAGCCTTTTCAAGATATCGAAGGAACAGTATCGAAGCTATAAGATGGCTAGTGAAAGTCTAGTGAAGGAATCTGTGCTCAGCGAAAGAGGCCTGTAGCTATAGTTTCAAAGAAGTCCGCAACAGTAGCTTTCACGATCCTTTTGGGGGGATGAACTCCAGTTATTTTATTTCACCCTTCCAGTATTTCTACTTCTTTTATTTGTCTTCTGTAAAAGTGAACAAAACCACACGTTCACACATCTTTTTCCTTACGCTGTGAAATGTTTCACGTTTAGCCTACATTTACACAGGTGTTGAAACATTACACACAGAGGTCTATTCATGTGAATTTAAATAAGTTTGAAGGTCAAACAGACTTTATGGCCAACTTTACAGATTATATTCATAATTGCCATTCATTTCCGTGTATCCTAATAGTCTACTCACAATCAACCATCCCATTAATAGTTAAATAAATAATACTATTCGCAAGTCCCAAGGGCGGCTTTATATTAATTTTGGCATGTTTCAATAAATCCTACTTTTCTTCTTCAAGCAAAACACGAGGTATTATTTGAATCTTCATTCAACAACTGACGCTTCGGCGGTTCACCTTCTTCGGAGCCCCTTTTTTGTGCTCAACTGGAAGATTCAAGAGAAGCTCACCGGAAAACGATCACATAGGCATCGCGAGACAGTGTGACCGTCTTCTGGTAATCTCCACTTGAACAATCCAGTGGAACACAAACAGAAAAAGCGGCTCCGAAGAAGGCGAACTGCCAAAACGCCAGTTGTTGAATAAAGATTTATGTAACACTTCGTGTTTCGTTTAAAGAAGAACAGTAGGAACTATTTACAAGTGGTCACATGAGTGGAAGGGTTCTTGGAGAATTACGAGCAAATCAGTAAACGGAGATTTGCTACAATACCTTCAGGTTTAGAAATCCGTGAGCATCAAAATGTAAATACAATGAGTCCCACACAAATTAGGCCTCTTCTGTATATCAGAGTGCCACTTTTGATTCTTGCCAAGCATTACCGATACAGACCCTTCCATTTAGCGGAACTTCTTTTGCTATTGGTGGCATTAAATCGTTAAAGCTCGACACTGTCTGTGTTCAAAATCGAGATGAATACGTCGCCGTTGGAACATGAATACACCACATGCGCATTACGACACTCGTACACCTCACGCTCATTTAATTGTACTGGAAATACTCCAAGGATTGATTGCATAGTTGAAAAACAGAGAGCTTCACTAAGTTTTGAGTCAGATAACATTCAGCAATTATACAGTAGCTGAGGATTTGATTGTTAGCTTGCTTAGAATCGACTCCATTATAATCAGCTATTCGCATGATTTCAATCGAGTCGTAGTGAACAGCGTACAGTTGTGGAGCAGTATACACTAAACAATGCCATTTTCTCTACTAGAAAAAAAAATTCCATTGAAAAGTTTGCCTACCAAAAATCATTGGCATCTGTTCCCACTCTACAGTTTTCTTCCGCGTTGGTTCGCCTTGTGAATTTATGAAAATCCAATAATCTTTACATAAAAGACGAGCACAAACTCTTCTAGGTTATTTCATAATTGACAACTTATCTTGTTATGCAAGAAAAATTTCGTCTTCCCGTAATGAAAATGTGCAGTCAGATAGTCTGCAATGGTCCGGTCAATTAAACGCACTGGATTCAGTTTCCCTTGTCCCAGCTGAACAGGGTAGAAGTTGTCAGAGCCAAAATAAACGCCTCGTGATGAAGACCGGAGATACAATGCTGGTTCACTTGTTTCGATCGTCCAAATTACATCTCCTACAAAACAATATTATGCATGGCATCACTTTGCGGAGGTCGATACTAATTGTTCATCAAACGTAACCACTTGTATGTTGGAGCTGTACATCCTTTCGCCGCACTTCTGACGTGAAATCACACTCATCTGCTTCTGCGCCAACTATTTTCTCGCCATATTTTGGTGCAGTCAAGATGTATTCGTACAAAGGCGTAAAACAGCACGTTCATGTCGTTAATTATCGCTTTTGGGATGAAGGCTATTTTCGTCTGGAGGGCAGTCCGGACTGCTGCCATTAGCTACTGGCGGCGCACTACAACGGTAATTTGTGACCTATGTGATAAATCCAAATTTTGAGGATTTTTTACTCCTCCTTAGAGTATTTTTGATAAAGGATCTCGCAACAATCTGTATACCACAGGATAAGTACCAACGAATCCGCTGCGAGATTCAAACAAAAGGCTGTCCACGGTGTAGTCAAAACGAAACTTCCTTTCCGTGTAGTGCGTACTAAACCATGTCAAATTCTGCATTTCTCAAGCTTTTGAATGAGGACGAAAACAATGAAAAGACAAGATGACATGTTAAACTACAGCTGCAAATATCTCCTTTTAGCAAAAACATGGTTTTCCGCTAAAAATGAGGTTTTCGAAGATGTACGAGCGTTTTGATCCTAGAAATACCTTCAGGAGACTTCCTTTCTCATCAGTGAAATCTCGCTTTTTCATGATGATGATGTCCTGCTGTAGGAGCACATGCGGCGCTGTGGATAGACCTGCTCCGAATCGCGCGCAAGGTCGATATTTTGGTCTCGCGCTCATGGCACACCACGCCATCCATCCCTCCTGGGTTGATAAAGTGTTACCATACTGGCCGCAGACTTCTCTGAGAATATATGCAGCACTGAGTCGATTACAGTGGAAGGCCATTTCAAGCCATTGTAAAAACCAGATATGCTTTCAGCCGCCTCAAACGAAGTTAGAAATTAAGACGAATGCATGGTACATCCCTTAGGGATTAATCAACGTTGGTACCTCTATTCTTTATCCCTTTCTTTAATGTCTTCTTGGGATGGAAATCCTACTATATATTACCAGTTCACTGTTGGATGCGCCCCAGTCTTTGTAACCGTCCGATCCGGGTGACACGTGTGCATTCAAAACTATGCGCGCCGCTCTAAAAGTTAATCTTATAAATAAGTGGCCCTAAATCGTCTTATCATGTCGATAAAATTCACAGGCTAGTTTGGTATTATACAACCTGACGGAATACTGATAAAACGACATGGTTGGCTTCACCTGGTGGCACAAGTTGAGCAAATACTGTACTTGTGAGCTTCGCTTCGTGTAACAGATTTTTATTATCGAATATGAAATCAGACAGTGATTCTTAACCGGCTGACTTCCACGAACCCGAAGTTAGCGTGTCCGTCAGCGTGTTAACGACTCCACCTCCTCTGCCCCGATTGGCCGCCGACTACAGTAGTACTTTTGACACAAGACCTGCAGCTAAATCTTTGACTGGGTCTTACTACGCAAAGATTTATTGCAGTCGGCGACTGATTGGCGAAGAGGAGGTGCAGTCATTCCCACGCTGGCGGAGACGTCCAGTGAAGATCTGAAGAAGTCAACCGGTTACATCTCCATGTTTTCACTGCTCACTGCTTTTCATCGTTGTCACGATTTTTCGTATATATATATATATATATATATATATATATATGTCAGAGAGTGTTTAGACGTGTGCAAGATATGCGAGCGGGAGTTCAAACCGTGTTTCATGCATACCGGAGGCGCGTAATAGCACTCATTACCTCACCGAGGCCCTTGGTATGGGTGAAACGCGTGTCAACTTTTGCGTGGTATCGAATGTTTTACAACACATAAAAGTGAAATGAGGAGTAAAGGAGCAAACGACTACATTCAGAGCATTTTTCAAATATGCATACCACTGACCTTCATGCTGATGATGAGTGAGCGCATGAAGACCATGGTAATCAGGCATGACGTGTGCCCGAAGCGACAGCTGTGCAGCATGCAATTCAGAAATCAAAGATGATAATGGTACTAAAGCAGACAACCGAAGGTGATCGATTACCAAAGCAAGAATGTTTAGACAATGCAAAAAGCTTATCTAAAAGAATAACTGCATTTCTATCAGAAGACTTATGGAAAATTCAATAACTCTAGTAGTTATTTAATCCAGAATGCTTCAAAAAAGGCAAAATTGCTAGAGCTCAAAATTCATGAGGACTGACGGCGGAAACAGAATTGAAGCTTCCAGTTCTGACTGGTAATGTGGGACTGCCCATATGAGTAAAGAATAGACTCCTCTGTCCACTATTAAGGATGTAACCGTCAATCACCTTAATGCTGCTCCTTATTGCACAAAACTTGGAAAATTGAACAACAAAAAGACAGTTTTTGAGTGACCTTTCATTAATGAGCTCACTCACACATATAGTATGAATAGTAAAATTGCTAGGCTTGGTAAATACTAGAAGACATGACTGATCAGAAAAGGGGTTAAATAGGTGCGCGAGCATCAATCTTTTACTCGAGGCATTTTGAAGCGCCTTCGCCCACCGTTTTGCCGTTTGAGTTGAAGCAGCCAGAATGCAAATATTTTTATTGAGACCAGCACATTACTTCCCTTATTGTTCTATGTAGCCAGAAAACATCTTTCTGTTCTTATATGGACTATGCTGTGTTACTGTTGGTCGTTTTCCGCCTTTACGGGAACGTCGCTGTTTGCGCGAACCATACGAAGATCACTCTCAAGATCTATCTAAACAACCATTCAGGATCGAATCTCCTAAAGAACAAAAGCGCTTGAACAATTACTAACCTCAAAAAGAGGCATCTGTGAATCGAAATTCGCTGTATCTTTGTCATGAGATATGAGACTTCTCTCGTCCATCTCACCCCAAACTGAAAGCCATTCCCGTGTAGTAAAGACGTCACTGCAAAATGATAACATCAATTTGCTAAATATAAAGTGAACGGTTATAGATCAATCGTTTAGTGAACCAAAAATGCAATATATTTGCACAGGACGTATTTCCACAAACCGGAAAAGTCTTATCCAGCCATTCATTTTCCCAACTGAGGCAGTGTATAAGTCCAGATAATGGTTGGCACAATGTTCGGGAAGACCACAAATGTCTACCACCCGTGCGGAACATTAAGATAAATAACAATACCAAATTGGGTGCAACGCTTCTTCTTACCGAAGGAAAAACAAAGAGGTTTACCACATTTAGCTTATCATCGCATCAAGAACAGAGCAAGCGTCAAGATAGTTACCACTTTTTATGAGCTGTCCAGTGGACTATACAAGTGGAGACCACAGGGCGGAAATCATTCGAACTGGTTATCTACTCCTATAACGAAAATTTGAGTGGTCACATAAGTTTCGACGATAGAGAAATAACGCCAAATTTATTAACCACAAGTAGTTAAAATTGCATGATTTTAATGTCGCTTAATTGTGCATTTTTTTGCGAACATTTTTGTATACAACTTGTTTGTACTTCTTCCAAGATGGAGCTGTTCTGGGAGCAAATTCACCTGCTACTCATGCAGGAATGGGGCGTAGAGGAAAATGCTAGTGAAGCCGTACGCTAGAGTAATGGAGCTTGGGCGATTATACAATTGCAGAAAAGACGACTAAAAAGCACTTTACAAGTTCAAAGCTGGAGAAAACAGTCTGGAAGATCATTCGCACTTGAAGCCGTCCACAAGAAGCTCCATTAATCTTGCTCGTTGCTTCATTAGCATTTTTTTATGCAGTGCTCGTGCATATGTAGCGAGCGAATTTGTTCCTATGACAGCTTCATCCTAAGAAGCAAGAATAGGCAAGCTATATACTAAAGTACTCGCAAAAAATGCGCAATTGGGCTATGTTTATACTCACGTAATTTTGATCACTTCTTGTCACTAAATTAGGCGTTTGTTGCTCTGGTGCCAAAACTTCTGAAACGACCTAGTATCAGACTGTTCGTAATCGCAGCTCATATGATCATGCCTTGTTGGGACTTGCACTTGGACAACTTAAAGACGACTCATAAAAAGCAGTGTAAATGTTGGAAGTCGCTTTGCGCATGATGCCATTAGAATCTAGATTTGGTGATTTGTTGTGTTTAGATAATAGAAGTGTTTGATTGATCGGATTTTTATGTGAGAAACTAGATCTTTCCAGGCTTTGTAGAAGGCGAAATCGCTGAAACGTCCAATATCAGAATAAATCTCATATTTGGCTTAAACAGAAAGAACGAAAAGTAAACCTTGTTTTACCTTTATCTCGAGTGCTTTGTTTAGACCACGCTCAAATTTCAATAGATCCTTTCATTAATATTTGAGCCAACATGTCATATGGTCTGGTAAGGGCTCTTGTACAGCCCGAGACACGTGTTTCGTCCTTACAGACTCATCAGCCGGGCAGAACCCGTCGTCTGTCGATCTTTTCATAGCCAGTTCTCTCGAGAGTGTCACACTCCTTATATATAGTTATCGACCACGTACGCTTTACACTCTATGTCAGGTGAAACATTCACCTAACACGGAGTGTTGTGCACTCGATTGCTCATTGGCTGGTACTTTTATCATAATTATATGTCCCGGGCTGTACAAGAGCCCTTACCAGACCACATGACATGTTGGCTCAAATAATAATGAAAGGATCTATTGAAATTTGAGCGTGGTCTAAGCAAAGCACTCGAGATGAAGGTATAATTATGATAAAAGTACCAGCCAATGAGCAATCGAGTGCACAACACTCCGTGTTGGGTGAATGTTTCACCTGACATAGAGTGTAAAGCGTACGTCGTCGATAACTATATATAAGCAGTGTGACGCTCCCGAGAGAACTGGTTATGAAAAGATCGACAGACGACGGATTCTGCCCGGCTGACGAGTCTGTAAGGACGAAACACGTGTCTCGGGCTGTACAAGAGCCTTTACCAAAAAACCTTGTTTTATAAAAAAAAACCTTTAAGGTAATATTCGTATCTATAAATGAAACTCGTCGCTCGTAAGCCTATTCAGTTTTCAGAGAGGTTTAGCTAGAAATAGTACCGCTGACATAAATACTGGCAGAACTGGCGATTAGAGTCAAAAGTTGATAATTCTGAAAGTTCTCGACTGATATTATTTCAACAAAGACAAAACACACAGCCAGCACATCTACAAAGCATGCGGCACATTTGATGTTAAATGGACCAAAATGACGCAGTTTAGTCCACCTTGGAAAAAAATTTCCATCGTAATTCACCTCCAAGGATTTTGAAGCTATCCATCAAGAAGACCTGTAAGCTTATCTATGAAGAATGTCGTGCCTCATAATAGCTGTGCAAGGGTTCGGCCTTAGAAGACTGTTTGTTTCGTTTGTGTCATAAGTGAAGCTAATAACCGCTGTGGATTCTGACTGTAGCTCATCTAGTGGATGCCGAGCAATGAATTGTGGAATTGATGTTCGAGGCGCATATGGTTTCGACGCAGAGAATGGCATCATTTTTCTTGACATCAGCTCTGTAACTTGCTAACCAATGCAATTGTTTTGTGCAAATGCTAAATTACATGCCACTACAATATTACTATTGTCGATCTACCCCTCTCGTTCTCCTCCAGCTCCTCGAATACATTAGTTTTTTGATTCTCTAGTTCTTTAATCGCCATGGGATCCATGATTTACTGTAATTTTTCAACAATAACCAGCTGATTCACAACAATCTTTATTGATAACGGACAAGCGACGTTTCCGTAGCAGTGCGCAGCAAAGTGCTGCGTTAACTAAGTTTTGGCATGTCCTTGGTCTTAATTTGAGATTGCAGATATGCATCCAGCTTCTCCTTCTCCTTGAAGACCTCTCCAAGATTCATTACCTTCTGTTCAAGCTTACACTAAAATCGCGGTGTGACTTCAAGAAGATTGAGATCTTGCAATTGGATTAAACCAGAAGCACTTACTATTCGTTCCTCGTTGCTTCCCAATTGTTCTGCCATTTCCTTACACATCCCTTTGGAACGTTCTGCTTCACTTTTATATCGTTCAAACCTTGCCAGTGCCTCAAGTAAACCACCACGCAACTTCTTATTCTCGTTCGACGTCTTGAACTCACGAACAATACCAGCGGACACCTAAATCATCAAATGATATACGATATAAGAATGAAGCTCTTTACTTGATTAACACCTAAGAGGTGCGCCATGCACTCGTCTTCATCAAGCATCGTCTGAGGGAATGAATGAAATCTAGCCTTTATAAATGACTCGCGAAGCCCTAACGAGTATCAAGTCAGTGCTACAATCCTCCCAAAGACATCTGGCCACCAGCTCACCAATCTCATAGGGATGAAAGGCTTGCCATAAGCCCTGAGAGCGGGACCAAACTATCGGCTATGTGTGTGTCACAGAGCACCTCTAGCTACTGCGCCACACCAGCTACTACCATTAAGATGTCAACGAAAACTGTAAGCAAGCAAATGGGTAAATAGTACCTCCTTGCGCAATGCTTTGTTTTCATGTTGTAACTCTTCCAGTTTCCATTTTGTGCTACGAGATTCACTATTTAGTTGTGCAATCTGTGCTTTCCTCTTATCAATCTGAACAGTTACTTAGCAGCATAGGTTGTATGAACAGTTATACAACAATGAAAAAAGGATCATACACATCTTTACATTATACATTTCCTCGCCAGTGACGTCTTTGTGCTTTTTTTCACCAATCTGTCGGGCAATTTGTGCCAGTTCTGCGCGATAATCAAGGTGAATTTCACGAAGATTTTCCTAAATTTCGAAACCGGGGCAGCATTAGTCAAAGCATCATCGCACCAAAGCTATCTGCTTACTATGAAATTTACTTGGAATCAATTGCGGCTCTACCATAATTTCTTTCAGTACTTTTTCGATCAAATTTTTCTATTTGAAATCACGTTGTTACTAATAGGCTATATGTAAGTTGAAGAATATTTTAGTTGCTTGGATAGACTTTTGGATACGGCGGCAGCACCACCGCTTGCCACCCTAATGAAATGCTCCACCGCAAAATGATGCCTCGACGGACACCTTATGCACTGACGGTTCCTTGTTTTCTTGAAGACATTTTTACTCTCAAGTAACCATATAATCTGGAGTAGTTTCATAAATGCAAGGCTTAGTGGGAACCACACCAAAATTTCTTCCTAAATAAATCACTCTTGAACCATGAATAGATCAGAAAAAGATCTTCCATATGCTAAAGCACGATGCCTAGAAAATTTGGATAAAACTCAAGAAAACTCTGTAGAAGACAAAAAGCCTCACAGGGCGTCATCGGGGCTTTTATAGGACAGCTAAACAACTTGCCTATACTAACATGAATGCTAAGTTATTGAATGCAAAATTTCTCCTCGTTATGCTTCATGAAGAAGGAACACGACTCTTAGGCTGTATGAAGAAAGACTACATATATATGATACTAAGATGATACCTGGATACTTAAGATATGTCCCGTAATTTACATTTAGAGGAAAATGTCTCAAAAATAGCAAGGAGGAGCTCAGGGCTTATCTAATCAATTCAACAACCTCACATTCAAGTAGAAGACTTTCTTTTCCAAACGTTCTTTATCAGTCCTCAACTGATTGATTTCGACTTCTAAAGTATGCTGAAGTCCAAGCTCGAGTTTGACTTTACGTAGCTAAATTTATGATTCTAAAGTTCGCCATAACATGGTCAAAAGGTACTATTATCCTCAAGTCTTTAGTAGGAATCACCTCGGTGGCCATGGTTTCACGCTCATTCTCTGCTCTCTCTCTACTTGCCTCAGCTCGTTCCTTCATCTCCTAAAAATCTTTCTCTAAGATAGAGTCTTATTTCCACAACTACATGTCGAACCGGTAACTGATTTTTTATATCTTAGCTTAGGAAAATGAATTCACCCTGAAATGCTCACGCTGTGATTCCACTTCTGCCAATGTTTTCGCGAGCTCTATCACCTTGGCTTCACCTTTTTTGAGTGCTTCGCGAAGTTGACGGTTTATATCATTCTCATCAAATAAATCCGTCATGTCGTATATTCTTGTGCTTATATTAGCTGATAAAATAGAAGATTATAGAAAATAGTGAAGGCGATACAAAGAAGCGAAAGGATGCCACGTTGACCAGCAGCTGTAGGCTACCATGGTAACACATGTTGAACCAAACAATGTGATAAACAACACAGTTTTCGATTTGTCCTTATTTTTATTCAAAACTTGCTCAATGCTGGCACTTCCTTTTCCTCAAAATTTGATGCCTAACGTTTCGGCGGCAAAGCCTTTATCGGAGCTTAGACGTATATATTATAACATATGTGATTACTCGGTTAATATTGCGTATGCATCAAAAATTCAATAGAAAATAAATCAACAGTTTAGCCATTCTGAAAAAGCCCCACCTTATTCAGATTATTATGAGGGCGGTCACTGGTCTAAAGTGACACAATTTTCAAAATGAACCACACTCAGACTAGAAGATGAATCTGAGATAATGTGCCATATCACTTGTTATGCTCGAACATTCTCCCCTCCTATTCAGTTCTGGTCTTTTGTGGTTTATCCAAAGGCACTACGTTTTTTACCTTCAAAGCTCTCGTCTCCTTCACGAAACTTCTTGAACTGTCGTTGCACTGTACGTTCGTTGGAGGTTCTTTGGTAGAGAGCGGATGATGTTAAGTGTTGTCTCTGCGCTTTGTAACCCATTTTGTTATCACGATTTGAAACCGTTATTACTTTACACCACTTAACATTCTTACCATAGTCTAAAATGGACATAAAATAATGAGTAAATGAAACGTCATTGGCAGCAAAATGTATAACGATAAATGTTTATTAATATTTCTATGTCGTGGCTTCATTTGTTACGGATTTTATTCCAATATCAAACGGCACACTTCAACAATGTATAAACCGCTGTTACTTTCGCACCGAAAAGTGGTTGCTTTGGGCAACATACAGTAGCACAATTTTGATTCGATTAATCAACATGTAAATCGCAACACAACCAAATTTGCAGTTATGTAAAAGGTTGGTGATTTTGATAGCCATTTTATCAGCCAGCAATTGTATTTGTCAGGATTTGCAGTCAAATCAAAAATCCACAAGTCGGATTTATGCAGATGTACACACGAACAGCAGTTCATTTTCAGAAGTCTTATAAGTTTATGTTGCCTATTTTATCAGCTGCAGACATATCCAGGAAAATTTATAATGTGTAATATAATAACAATGAATTCGCTCATGTTCTTTTTTTCCGTCACTTTGATAATATAATGCATTCTCTAAAAACAGTCGAAATCAGTGTGATCGTAAAGTTCTCTCATACCGGGTAGCACAGTGACAGCGATTTTTCACTTATTATATAGCGTACGAGACAATGTGCAACATTTTCCATAGTTCCGTCAAAGAAGCGATTAATGGTAAAACACGTAAGCGTCTGCTTACTGAGATTACGTCATTGTTTTGTAATGCAAAAGCTATTGCTTATCCTGTAATAATATTTTGAGGTGCTTTTGTGTTTGACGTAGTCTCCATGAAAAGATTTGAGCAATCAATGCCACTTCGCCAAATGGATCCACTAGTTAATTTCGCATGCCTAATATGATTAAACATGAGGGCGACGACATTCTGCTACTTTAACTTGTTAAAACCGACTAAATTTCAGAATTTGATGACCTGGAAGAAGTGAAATCGCTTTAGCAAAACTCATAATCTTCTTGTAGCTTTGAATGTCGGTGATAAGTAGCTATGGGACGATTTTTTGAATTGATTAAAGTTATTTTTCTTTATCAAATAAAGAAAATGTTAAGTATATTTTAGCCGAAATTGTTCTTCATGGTTTTGCGCAAATGTGTGGATCTCCGCTTTGAATCGAAAGGATTCGGCTACCAAATCTCGGAGTACTACTATATGGAGCGAAGCCGCTGTGAAGTGAATGGTTCAGATGTGTATCCTTTTGCATTTAACTTCGCTGTTAACGTGATATTACTTGCTATAATGGGTTGATTGACTTCAAATTATCT
The DNA here is from genome assembly GCA_019055375.1 of Parelaphostrongylus tenuis. Taxonomy (NCBI): domain Eukaryota; kingdom Metazoa; phylum Nematoda; class Chromadorea; order Rhabditida; family Metastrongylidae; genus Parelaphostrongylus; species Parelaphostrongylus tenuis. The sequence continues at coordinate 29,025 of JAHQIW010003028.1, forward strand.
AATACATTAGTGATCTCAAATAAGAAACAGATCTATTTAGCACCACTCTTTCAGCAATCGTGGCGCTATGATTCGGGGTACCATGATAGAATCATGTCATCAGTCTAAATTGTTCTATTGCCAGTGGTTTATGATATCGTGGTCGAACCATATAACGCTACGCTGTCTGTCCATCAATTGGTAAAAATACTCCCGAGATGTTCTTCATTGACAATGAAGAGCTGTGCGACATTTATTTTCGCACTTTGAAGCTTTTTAAGATATATATATATATATATATATATATATGCATTATATGGATGTGTACAAAGTAAATAAATTATTATGTATATATATATACATTTATTCATTTATAGGCTTACGGATTTGATGGCAAAAGTCTTAACAACCTCGTGGCCTCTCATCAGAGGTCGCTGAATTGTACTTGTATGTTAGCAGAGTGAAGTACTACGTCGCCAAGCTGGCCTCCGCTTCAACATCACCGTTTGGTAAGGTATAAAATAAATCCGAGAGCGCAGAAATAAAGCTTTGCAAAATACCCACTATCGAAACGAATGCGCATAGAGTTCAATATTAGAAGCAATATATCTTACCAATGTGCCGATAGGTCTCACACAAACTGTTGTGTATGTATTAAATTATATATAATCGTAACATATCGATGTCTCCAGAAAATCAAGCTTTGATGAGCTGTTTCTAACCTACCAGACCTTGCTGATGACCTCGTTCATATAACACCAAACACTAACCAGGTGTAGCGAATGTTGAACAATTTGGACACTGCTTGTGAAAAGGTTGATCAACGACTAAATTTCCAAAAACGATGCTCATATATGGCGAGTTTATTTTGAATGCTCAATCCAAGATAACAGGATGAATTTTTGAATGCTCTCCTTATATCTTTCTAGACAAGGAGTTCATTTGATAGATGATTTAGCTTCAAAATCAAACAGAAAAAAGCGAGTGATTTAGATAGCATCTAAGAGCATAGAGGTTATAGCGATGAGAGCAAGAAACACTTGACTACGTGTCCACCTTTTCGACTTCGCCTTTGATTTTATAAAAAGCAGTAATTGCGCATTAATTGAGAGGGACGTTGAGAGTATGGAGAACTGTAGAAGAGACTATGCACTTTGGTATAATTGTTATGCGTGGTGTGTTGCGCTTTCCAATAAGTTATCACTGCCCGTCATGAAGATATATTGCTGCCATTATTTAATTCTGAAGTTGTGATAATATACAATTATTAGTCATGCTTATTGAACGTGTGCACAAAAAGTACTCTGTCTATTTGTAAGCTCATTTTTTGTATGACATTTCGAATTTGCAATCGCAGCGAGGGCTAGTTTGTTGTGACGATGTGTCACGGAGCTGGTACTAATTTTGTGATATAACAAGTCACAATTTCGTCCTAGTCTAAAGTCGGGCACACTTATAGTCCATATTTGACTCTGTGCTGCTGCTCTCCAATCCTACATGGGTAACGTGAAACAATGAAGCCGTGAGATCTCGTCAGTCGGGCAGTTACAATACAAAATGATTGCAAGGCATACTGAATTTTGAGCTGTGGTCTTAAGAAAACACTCAAAACGATTGTTATGATATATTGAATATATTAGCCGCGAGCAATCGAATGTACAACACTCTGTGTTAGGTGAGTTTTACTGGACTGGAGTGTAAACGTTCGTCGTCGCTAACTCTTAGTGTGGGGAGTGGAGCACCCACAGAGTATAGCAAAAGACCAGAAAGGGTAACGGCCCGACTGACGAACACGTGTATCGGGCTCTATAAGTCAGCCCTCCTTGACAGACCACTGATATGTGTGAATCAAGAAACGATTACCAGGCATATTGAATCTTTGAGCTGTGGTCCTAAGAAAACACTCGAATCGAAAGACATGATTGCGAACTAATTGGCGCCGAGGAGTACTTGGCGGTATTTCTGTTGCTGACAGCGGATGGTTTAAGCCTGCTCTTCTTAAACGTTTTATAGCTATACTTATCTCATTTGAAATGAACGTGGGGGTAAACGGGATCTTACTTTCTCTAGAACTTTCGTGTAAGGACGTGTTGATTCCTCTAGACCTAAGCCGGGGTTACAAAGTTGTAGTCATTAGAAGTGGTTATTTCCCAAGTTAGCTTTTCGGATTCTCTTCTCTGCTCCTCTCCGGTGAGACCCGTCGGCTATTCGATTTCACGAAATCTCGCTCGGTGTTACTGATTCCATGTCTGATACCCACAGTGACTCAAGGAGGCCTATCGATCTACGAATAAAGTGTAAACAAGCATACTACCAGTCCGTCCGGCTCAAAAGAATGGAAATCTTCTTGGACCCCGAGCTCGGGATCGAACCATAGCCCACGTGTATGTCACAGGGCTCCTATAAACCAATACGTGACACGCACGCATAGAGCTCACACTATTGTGCTAAGGTATGTTAAACTGCGAGAGCGTTGGCACTTCGAGGAGTGTATTGTGTATTTCCTGTCGAAGTTCGGCATTGAAGACCAAGAACCCATAGAAATAGATTAGAACCTGTGAAAAAAGCGGTGAATTTTATGACCATTCGCCAAATCGAAGTAGAGATAGTATATGATGGTCTTTATGGCGTTCTTAGCCATCCGAAAGTTCCACTTGGGAAAAGAGATGACCACAGAAATGCTCTATGTCATGAACAGCAGTAACTTCTTACGTTCTTTTCGTTACTGGCAAACTGACTGCAGCTCAAACAATTTCTGTTTTTTCTTTATTACAGATATCAAAAGAATGAAAGTTTTCGAAATATCGCTTTTTTTTACCTTGATCAAATTGGCAAGAAATAGTACAGTATCGTAAGATACTGTACTAATGTTCTCGAAATGTCTACTCATTCTTTATTCTTTCAGAGTTTTCAAAACTTGGAGCGCAAATCATTGCAATCAGCAATTATAGCTGATTGGATAATCTCGTCCAAGAACAATGTGAACGCATGTTGGGCGATCGTTGCCATCACACAGATGGAAATGTTATGATACAAAAAAAATTCGCTGGCGTTTAGAGAGCAATCATTAATAAACGTTAAAGAACGAGGTATGAAGCCAAAACATTTTCTACTGAAAAGTCTAGTGTAGTAAAAACCTTAAAACTGAGCGCGAGTATATTAACCTCCCCGGTTTAAGCACCTTTTTATAGGAATTGACGTTGATCAGTTCATCAAGATAACTCTGTGCATTAGAATCCATGTGTAACATCACAATCACTGAATGTACAGTAAGCCCATTGATTAATTGAATGTTTTATCTATCAGCACTAATAAGGATTTAACATGTTTTGAGCCATGTCTAAGTGCTATACAGACTCTTGTTTCGTAATACCGGGACTCATCAGTTGCATCATCCCTCGATTTAGCCGATCCTAGAGGTCATACATCTCTATGAAGGAATCGACGACGAGGAATAAATCACTGCTATTCAGATGATGAAATTACTTGACATTGTGCAGAATAAGAGGTATAATTCACTTCAAAAGCCGCAACTCGACGCCCAGTCACTACATTGTCAGGTAATTCCATTGCCTGACTTGCGTTGATTTATTGCTCTGCGTCAAATCCTTTTTATGAGAACAGCTTTACGGGATCGGTTGAAGCAATTGAGGGTGCTACTGATGAGTCCCAGTATGATGAAATAGGCGCCTGCATAGCACTACATTTAACGGCTCAAAGCATTCTATATCCTTACCAGATTATATCGTGTTGAGCGGATCACAAAAAAGTAGTCCATAGTAGAGCTATTAATTATTGCAGTATTGTACTGAAAGATGATTTTCATTGTGATGTTTTAAAATTATATATATATATGCATATATATGTATAAATATATATGTACATGCATGCATATACATGTATATCTATGTATATAAATATATATGCATATATATATATATATATATGTAATCCCCAGGGTTTCTCGTTCATAAACAATCATGATAAATTTGTGTGTGTTGTCATTCTGCCTAGGAATCCATCTCATCGTCTGCTACTGAACCTCGTTTGAAACATACCGTATAACATGTGGCAATTTTCAGAGCGTTTTGAGATTGGTACATACATCCTCTACCCTCTGTGACCTCTCCAAAAATCATGCAATATTTCAGCATTTAAATGTTATCAGCTTTCAAATAATGATTTCCAACAGAATGGAGTTATAATTTTTCATGGTCTTCGTTCATTGCTAAGTTTGGAAATGATTCACATGCTATCGTGTTCACTGTTTTAAGCATCTTCCTCAAAGCGATAAAAAAGATAAAGAACAAATTTTTCGGCGTTTATGAATCCCTGAATGATGTGCCATGCATTCGTTTCCAATTTTCAACATCGTTTAAGTTTATTGAATGCATATCTGGCCTTAACGATGACTCTCCGTAGCCTCCCGCTGAACCGAGTCAGTGCTCATTATTCTCCTAGACAAGTCTGAGTCCAGTCTGGTACCAATTTGCCGACCCCTGAGGGATGATTGGCTTGGAGAGCCATGAGAGTGAGATCGAACCATCGACCTTGTGTGAGATGCAGAGCACTTTTAACCACTGCGCAACTTGCAGTCTTTTCGTAGTAATAGTGGTGGTAATATGTACAAGTAGTGTGATCTAAGAAAGAAGTTTGGCATCCTTTGCCTATTTACATTACTAGCTGCGACTGAATATGCTTGGCATAGGCCAGCCCTTACTATTCTTATTCTCCTCATTCTATAGTCGACTACTCTCTTTCAGATGGTCGCCCATACATGCATCTTTATTGATGTTTACTGTCTCACTAGATGAGAATCAGAAAATAACGTAACGTTCGAATACTTGGAAAGCAGTTCGACATGATGACAAATGAAGCAGTTGTTGTCAGAATCGGTTGAGCATTCAGTGCATGTAGCATAAGACTTTTGACGTAGTTGAAGCATTAATTCACCGCTCACCTGCGTGTTGACACAGATTCTTGATAAAGCTAAAATCAACTCAAAATTATGACAGCACTTGAAAAATTTATATATGCTCCTGATATAACAAAACTATCTCTTCAAGCATATTGTTATTTCAACTGTTCGAGCACTCCAACTAAGGAGGGAAACGCTGAGGCTAACGATGCGTAGGCAACGACCCGTTGTGTTAAAAGGGTCAATTAAGCGGCATAGTGTTGAATAAATTCTGTTAGGAGTGCCAGCAAAAGATGAACATAAAGTAGAAAGCGATCACGTTTTGGAAGATTGCAGAATGTAACTATAGATATAGTATTTGAATAGGGATGAAGAAGCCTAATCCTAAAGATGACAGTTCGATGCTCGTTTCGACTTGTTTCACTACTATCGCATGGTATCAACATCTTCCAAACGAAAGATGCGATTCATTGTCGCACGATAAAAAAAAAGAATTGAGAAAGTTGCATTTCCAATTTTGTCCCATGCTCTTCAACATTTAGCAACCATTGGATCGGCAGTCCTCATGCGTGTTCTGTAAAAATTAATAAAAAAAAAATTATTCGGCCAATAATTCACCGTCACTGTTGATTTCGCAGTAATGATCTGTAGTTAACATTTTCGAATTTTGTTCTTTCTTGAATTGAATTGCTGATAATGAATACGTGGCTGCCACTGAATACCTTATCATGTATGGGATTCAGTTGTAGAAGGGGAGTGTATAAACTTCACTACCGCAACATTGATGTTATGCTCGAAATTGCATTTCAGTCGTGCAGGTAACAATGCATATTAAAAAAAACTTCGTCTGACTGCTTAAACGATTTCTAAAACTACTTAAGAGAAAAAGAACTGCAATGAACTCAAAGTGACGGCCAAAATAATGACACCACGATTCTAACAAACGACTTATTAAGCGAAGTCTTGGGATATCTCTACGTCTAAAAAATGTAGTTTCCACAGGTGAATTACGTGAATACGATTATAAATGTACTACAAAGTAGCGAAATTTCGTACAATACGGCAGTTAGGAATGCGATGTCATGGCGGTCTATAGTCTTGTTTGTGTTTAACACATACACTTTGTAAGAATGTTAACACCTGAATAGGAGTGCATTGCTAAACCCATTTGAACTGCGAGAATAATAGGAATCACTTTGGCTTACTATGGAAATTGAGGAGTAAAAGCGATTTTTTTTGTGGCTACATTTCGCCTTTCGTCTATCGCCTGAAAGCTACTGAAATATCATTTTCACATGCAAGAAACGTTTAATGTTACCTTAATGACCATTCATCTTTTACTCTGTATAGATATTTTGAAATTCCATATTCCTGGGCCACTGTCTCCCAAAACTACTCAAAGCGGAAGGTAAGGCAATCATCTTTTAAAAATCTACAGCATCGTCCGTTTGATGGCTTTATCGCCTTGTGGCACGTGCGAATATATCGGCCTCGGTTTCCCTAAGAAGGAGAAAACTCAGGCACAACCAACTGAACCGAAAGGCGCCGTGTAACTGACGAAATTGGGGTGTGGAAATGCATGTTTTGCACTGTATAAGTGCCATAGTAAACCTCATGAATGCTTAAAGTATGCTATCAAATAAGAAATGACCCTTTCTGATAAATGAAAGCATTTCGTTAACGTGAACATGACTAGTGATTTTTTTATTAAGCAAGTATGAATTGCAGATATCTCTTGACAGCATAGTCGATACCAGTGGGCGCAGCATTTTCGTTCTTTAACAAAGATTTTTTCCTTGATCACTCAGAGAGGACCACTGGCTGTTCCACCGTTAGGTGGTAGAAAATTCGTCGTCGGTTCCTCTATGCAAGGAGTAGATCCTCGAGAAACCGACTAAACGAAAAGGCGCAGTGCAACTGGTGAGGTTGTACATCCGAAACATATGTCTTACACTATGTAATGTCCATAACAGATCTCATGAAAAATTGCGAATACATTATCAGATTCTATTGTTGTCAAGAGAAGTCTCAAAATAGCCGATTGATAGGTATGGTTGCATAATCCCATAACAGCCGTACTTCGTACAATCGGCAATCAATTACCATGAAAGAACTAGTGTGCGATGGGTGTAAACAATTCGTCGTCGAATCTCTACATAATGGATAGATCCTCGAGGATCTGATTGCACGAAAAGGCTTCCTGCAGCTGACGAGACTGTAAGGCCGAAAGACGTGTCTTGCATTCTATAACTGTCCATGACACACCTCATGAAAGTCTCAAAGTACATTGACGAAATATTTATAGCTTTGTTATTTTCATACACTCTAGTGAATTTTGGGTATTGCATGAAATGCGAGGATAGAAACTTAATGTCGCAATATTTGTTTTTAGAAGTACAAAATAACAACATAAATGATTATTTAGCTCTTTATTTGTTTGAGACAGGGTATGGAGGTTATTTGTTATTGACACACGAAATAAGAAATAAATCTCATTAAAGTGTGAACATATATAATAAGGGAAAAACACGTTGGACAATAGTTGAAAATGAGTTCTTGCCGTATGCATTTTCTTTCCTTCTTGAGAAGCGCGGGCTTTCAGATGGAGTATTGACGGCATCTGCTACCGATTGCCTTGCTGAAGCCTCTTCTTCAATATTCTAATATACTGCAATAATTTAACTCCTTAGCGACAATGAAAATCTACGTTTTATTAGAAAACTAAAACACTGCCATCTGAGATGTGTAAAATAACTTTACAACTCGCAATGTTTAAAAGGTGAATTCATGCTTTAAATATTTCTATATTTTCACTATCTTTTCACATTTTTGTAAAGCAATTAAAAAGCATTGTTCCCAAAAATCTAGTGTGCTCGCTTAAACGCTCTCTAATAAATTTACAGTGAAGGATTGTGAGAAATGAAGTTTGAACGTTAAAAGAATGAAACTCTAAACACGACGAACTTTTTGATCTCCATAGTTTTTTAACTTCTTCTCGAGGTCTTGAACAAATCCATTTCATTTTTTGTGAGTACATCTATATGACTTCTGGAATATTGACAATCGCCACCAAAATTCAGTGCGACATGATAATCAAGAAGAAATATTTGGTGCGTACGCTAACTTCTACATCAGTGCGTTAAATCTGTTTGAATACCTGAAGGAATGTGAGTGAATACTTTCTCTGACTTGCGGTTAAGGGATAAAAGGACAAAGCTTGCGGCGTTGACCAATTTCTGAGGGATGCGTTATGCATTCGTCTTCAATTTGTACTTCGTTCGAGGTGATTGAATGCATATTTCACCTTTACAACGACTAGCGGTGGTCTCGCGCCATATCGAATCACTGCTGCTTATCCTCTAAGGCAAGTCTTCGGCCATTCCGATGCCAGTTTGCGAATCCCGGAGAGATGATGGTTTGGCGAGCAAAGGGCGCGAGATCAAGCCATCGAACTTGTGTGCGACGCAAAGCATCTCTAACTACTGCGCTACACGTGCTCTGAACTGAGCCAACAACAAAAATACGACAGATTCAAGTCATTAGGGAAGCCTTCAATTTCACAGAAAGAATAAGCAAAATGCATTGGTTAGTGGCTATTTTTATATCTTTTTCACAACTGTTTAACCTACAATTTTTCACCTTATAATTTACGGAGAAATGGGAACAGTCATCCTTTCAGTTCACAGTGACCATAAGTGAAGCGTATGTTGGAAAGAATTGCAGCAGAGGGTAAAAGATAGGAAGTTCTTATTCGCGTTATGTACGGGTGTTGAGGTTCCGACGAAATTTTTTTCATTCATTTTCTCCATCTGTGATCTCCAAGTGTGGTTGATGTCTGCTTAGAGCATAGTGACGCGCATGAGTTCCATTCCATAGTCACCAAACTATAACCAGCTGCGACTACCACGAGCTAAAGGCAAAGCCGCGCAGCCTTTCTCGTCAATCTGCCAAACTGCCATCATTGAATGATCGGCCTCTTATTCCTCTTTTTCGATGTGAATTATATTTCTTATTTTTTTCTTTCTTCTTGAGCGGGGCACGAGGTGTTGAATGCACACTTTCTTTACAAAATCAAGCAGCTGACGCTTTGACATATCGCCTCCGTCAGAGCCTGGAAAGCTCAAAGCTGTTTACAATCCAATCAGTCAAGCACTTCCATGACTTCTTTAGAAAAAACTGTCAGTTGTAGATTTCGATGGCTTCAAGCACAAAGTCAACCTTTAGATTAATCACTTTTTATTATATGTTTTTTACTGGATGAACAGGTTAAGAACAACGGAAGAGTAATCATATAGGCCAGTAATGCACTAGACCTATCAAAACAACAGTTTTATATAATGACTCATAACACGGCTGATTACGAGGCATTCTTCCCAGCGGTTCATATCTGGATTGCTCGTGTTTATCCAGAGCGCCTTAAATATCTTTCGCGCTGATGTGTTTTTGCGCTCTATAGCGGGGTGATTTTTCTAGTATGGCGCATCTCAGCTAGGTGTTCTTCCATGCAATCATAGAGCGACCTTCCCGTTTCGCCAATATATTTATCGTCGCACGCTTTGCAAGAGATCAAGTACACTGTGCCTACGCCACCGTCTATGCCGTAGAGGCACATTCGGCAGTTTTTTTCTGAACGTGCAAATAGACTCATTCAATAAAGGCTATATTACAAGTGGTACCGAAAACCAAGTGATAAGAATATCCTGCTTCAATATCTCTCCTCCAATACCTCGCACATGAAAAAGGCGTTGGTAAAGAACATGTTTTGAACAGCCGCCGGTGTGTGCACCGGAGAGGAACAGAGAAGAGAATCCGAAAAGCTAGCGGTATGGCTAAAAACGCTGTTTGAAAAAAGTAGGCTTAGACCATCTGGTATCAGTAACAGAAATTCCACCAAATACTCTTAGGAGCCAATTAGTTCATAATTGTTTATATGACCGCCTCTGCACAACAAAAAAACTGCTGAATGTGCCTTTACGGCAGAGACGGTGGCGTATGCACAGTGTGCTTGATCTCTTGCAAAGCGTGCGACGATAAATATATTGGCGAAACGGGAAGGTCGCTCTATGATTGCATGGAAGAACACCTAGCTGAGATGCGCCATACTGGAAAAACATCCCGCTATTTATACATAGACCCCAAAAACACAGCAGCGCGAAAGAAATTTAAGGCGCTCTGGATAAACACAAGCAATCCAGATATAAACCGCTGGGAAGAATGCCTCGTAATCAACCGTGTTATGAGTCATTAAATAAAACTGTTGTTTTGATAAGTCTAGAGCATTACTGGCCTATATGATTACTCTTCCGTTGTTCTTTACCTGTTCATTCAGTGGAAAACATACAATAAAAGGTAATTATGTTTAAGCTTGACTTTGTGCTTGAAGCCAGCGAAATCTAGATTTGACACTTTTTTCCAAAGAAGTCATGGAAGTGCTTGACTGATTGGATTGTAAACAGCTTTGAGCTTTCCAGGCTCTGACGAAGGCGATATGTCGAAGCGTCAGCTGCTTGATTTTGTAAAGAAAGTCTGCATTTAACAACTCGTGCCCCGCTCAAGAAGAAAGAAAAAAAAGAATTATAATACACATCGAAAATGAGGAATAAGAGGCCTATCATTCAATGGGGGCAGTTTGACAGATTGACGAGAAAGGCTGCGCGGCGGTGGCTTTTGCCCGTGGCAGACGCAGGTGGTTACAGTTTGGTGACTATGGAGTGGAACTTATGGGCGTCACCATGCTCTAAGCAGACTTCAAACACACTTAGCGATCACAGATGGGGAAAATGAATAAAAAAAATTCGTTGGAACCTCACCACCTGTGCATAACGCGAATAAGAACTTCCTATCCTTTACCCTCTGCTGCATTTCTTTCCATCATACGCTTCACTTATGGTTACTGTGAACTGAGAGGATGACTGCTGCCATTTCTCCGTAAAGTATAAGGTGAAAAATTGCATGTTAAAAAGTTGTGAAAAAGAAATAAGAAATAGCCAGTGACCAATGCATTTTGCGCGTTCCTTCTGTGAAATTGAAGGCTTCCCTAATGACTTGAATCTGTCGTATTTTTGTTGTTGGCTCAATTCAGAGCACGTGTAGCGCAGTAGTTAGAGATGCTTGGCGTCGCACACAAGTTCGATGGTTTGATCTCGCGCCCTTAGCTCGCCAAACCATCATCCATCCGGGGTTCGCAAACTGGCATCGGAAAGGTTGAAGACTTGCCTGAGAGGATAAGCAGCAGTGATTCGATATGGCGCGAGACCACCGCGAGCCGTTGTAAAGATCAAATATGCATTCAATCAACTCGAACGAAGTACAAATTGGAGACAAATGAATAACGCATCCTTCAGAAATTGGTGAGCGCCGCAAGCTTTATCGTTCTATCCTTTTACCGCAAGTCAGATAAAGTATATACTCACATTTCTTCAGGTATTCAAACAGATTTGACGCTCTGATGTAGAAGTTAGCGTACGCACCAAATAATTCTTCTTGATTATCATGTCGCACTGAATTTTGGTGGTGATTGTCAATATTCCAGAAGCCATATAGATGTACTCACAAAAAATGAAAAGGATTTGTTCAAGACCTCGAGAAGAAGTTAAAAAACTATTGAGATTCAACAGTTCGGCCTGTTTAGAGTTTCATTCTTTTAACGTTCAAAATTTTTTTCTGACAATTCTTCAATGTAATTAACTTAGAGAGCATTTGAGTGATCACACCAAATTTTTAGGAAAAATGCTTTTCTAATTGCATTACAAAAATGTAAAAAAAAAGTGAAAATGTAAATACATTTAAAGCATGAATTCACCTTTCAAACATTGCGAGTACGCAGAAAAAAAACATTTTAAATAAACATTTTACATTTTGCATTTTGAAAAAAACATTTGAAAAAGCATTTTAAACATTTTACAAAGAAACATAAAAAAATGAAAGTAAAATAAAATAAAATAATATTAATAAATAATAAAATATTAATGAAAATAAATAATAATAATAATAATAATAATAAATAAAAAAAAGTAAATAATAATAAATGTAATAATATAAGAATATGAATATAATAAATAAAATAATAATATAATATATAACAGTAATATTGTAATAATATTATATAATAATATAATGATATATGATAATATATTAATAATATAAATATAATATAATAATAATATGATTCATAATATTTAAAATATAGATAATGTGATAATGTATTATAATAATATAATATAATATAATATAATATAATATAATATAATATAATATAATATAATATAATATAATATAATATAATATAATATAATATAATATAATATAATATAATATAATATAATATAATATAATATAATATAATATAATATAATATAATATTAATATAATATAATATAATATAATATAATATAATATAATATAATATAATATAATATAATATAATATAATATAATATAATATAATATAATATAATATAATATAATATAATATAATATAATATAATATAATATAATATAATATAATATAATATAATATAATATAATATAATATAATATAATATAACATAATATAATATAATATAATATAATATAGTATAATATAATATAATATAATATAATATAATATAATATTATATTATATTATATTATATTATATTATATTATATTATATTATATTATATTATATTATATAATACAACATAATATTATATTATATTATACTATTTATAATAATATATTACATATATGTAATATATATAATATAATATGTAATAATATATGATATAATATACAACATATAATATATAATAATAATATGATAATAGTAAATAAATAATAAAAATAAATAGACATTTTACTCATTTTACCCATCTCAGATAGCAATGTTTTAGTTTTCTAATAAAACGTAGATTTTCATTGTCGCTAAGGAGTTAAATTATTGCAGTATATTAGAATATTGAAGAAGAGGCTTCAGCAAGGCAATCGGTAGCAGATGCAATGTCAATACTCCATATGAAATTTCGCGCTTCTCAAGAAGGAAAGCAAATGCATACGACGTAGACTCGTTTTGAACTATAGTCCAACGTCTTTTTCCGTTAATATATTTGTTCACACTTCAATGAGATTAATCTCTAAATTCGGATGTTAGTAACAAATAACCTCCACACACTATCCCAAACGATGAAAGAGTTAAATAATCAATTATATCATCATTTTGTACTTCTAAAAACAAATATTGCGACATTAATTTTTGAGTTTCTATCCTCGCATTTCATGCAATACCCAAAATTCACTAGAGTGTATGAAAATAACAAAGCTATAAATATTTCGTCAATGTACTTTGAGACTTTCATGAGGTGTGTCATGGACAGTTATAGAATGCAAGACACGTCTTTCGGCCTTACAGTCTCGTCAGCTGCAGGAAGCCTTTTCGTGCAATCAGATCCTCGAGGATCTATCCATTATGTAGAGATTCGACGACGAATTGTTTACACCCATCGCACACTAGTTCTTTCATGGTAATTGATTGCCGATTGTACGAAGTACGGCTGTTATGGGATTATGCAACCATACCTATCAATCGGCTATTTTGAGACTTCTCTTGACAACAATAGAATCTGATAATGTATTCGCAATTTTTCATGAGATCTGTTATGGACATTACATAGTGTAAGACATATGTTTCGGATGTACAACCTCACCAGTTGCACTGCGCCTTTTCGTTTAGTCGGTTTCTCGAGGATCTACTCCTTGCATAGAGGAATCGACGACGAATTTTCTACCACCTAACGGTGGAACAGCCAGTGGTCCTCTCTGAGTGATCAAGGAAAAAATCTTTGTTAAAGAACGAAAATGCTGCGCCCACTGGTATCGACTATGCTGTCAAGAGATATCTGCAATTCATACTTGCTTAATAAAAAAATCACTAGTCATGTTCACGTTAACGAAATGCTTTCATTTATCAGAAAGGGTCATTTCTTATTTGATAGCATACTTTAAGCATTCATGAGGTTTACTATGGCACTTATACAGTGCAAAACATGCATTTCCACACCCCAATTTCGTCAGTTACACGGCGCCTTTCGGTTCAGTTGGTTGTGCCTGAGTTTTCTCCTTCTTAGGGAAACCGAGGCCGATATATTCGCACGTGCCACAAGGCGATAAAGCCATCAAACGGACGATGCTGTAGATTTTTAAAAGATGATTGCCTTACCTTCCGCTTTGAGTAGTTTTGGGAGACAGTGGCCCAGGAATATGGAATTTCAAAATATCTATACAGAGTAAAAGATGAATGGTCATTAAGGTAACATTAAACGTTTCTTGCATGTGAAAATGATATTTCAGTAGCTTTCAGGCGATAGACGAAAGGCGAAATGTAGCCACAAAAAAAATCGCTTTTACTCCTCAATTTCCATAGTAAGCCAAAGTGATTCCTATTATTCTCGCAGTTCAAATGGGTTTAGCAATGCACTCCTATTCAGGTGTTAACATTCTTACAAAGTGTATGTGTTAAACACAAACAAGACTATAGACCGCCATGACATCGCATTCCTAACTGCCGTATTGTACGAAATTTCGCTACTTTGTAGTACATTTATAATCGTATTCACGTAATTCACCTGTGGAAACTACATTTTTTAGACGTAGAGATATCCCAAGACTTCGCTTAATAAGTCGTTTGTTAGAATCGTGGTGTCATTATTTTGGCCGTCACTTTGAGTTCATTGCAGTTTTTTTTCTCTTAAGTAGTTTTAGAAATCGTTTAAGCAGTCAGACGAAGTTTTTTTTAATATGCATTGTTACCTGCACGACTGAAATGCAATTTCGAGCATAACATCAATGTTGCGGTAGTGAAGTTTATACACTCCCCTTCTACAACTGAATCCCATACATGATAAGGTATTCAGTGGCAGCCACGTATTCATTATCAGCAATTCAATTCAAGAAAGAACAAAATTCGAAAATGTTAACTACAGATCATTACTGCGAAATCAACAGTGACGGTGAATTATTGGCCGAATAATTTTTTTTTTATTAATTTTTACAGAACACGCATGAGGACTGCCGATCCAATGGTTGCTAAATGTTGAAGAGCATGGGACAAAATTGGAAATGCAACTTTCTCAATTCTTTTTTTTTATCGTGCGACAATGAATCGCATCTTTCGTTTGGAAGATGTTGATACCATGCGATAGTAGTGAAACAAGTCGAAACGAGCATCGAACTGTCATCTTTAGGATTAGGCTTCTTCATCCCTATTCAAATACTATATCTATAGTTACATTCTGCAATCTTCCAAAACGTGATCGCTTTCTACTTTATGTTCATCTTTTGCTGGCACTCCTAACAGAATTTATTCAACACTATGCCGCTTAATTGACCCTTTTAACACAACGGGTCGTTGCCTACGCATCGTTAGCCTCAGCGTTTTCCCTCCTTAGTTGGAGTGCTCGAACAGTTGAAATAACAATATGCTTGAAGAGATAGTTTTGTTATATCAGGAGCATATATAAATTTTTCAAGTGCTGTCATAATTTTGAGTTGATTTTAGCTTTATCAAGAATCTGTGTCAACACGCAGGTGAGCGGTGAATTAATGCTTCAACTACGTCAAAAGTCTTATGCTACATGCACTGAATGCTCAACCGATTCTGACAACAACTGCTTCATTTGTCATCATGTCGAACTGCTTTCCAAGTATTCGAACGTTACGTTATTTTCTGATTCTCATCTAGTGAGACAGTAAACATCAATAAAGATGCATGTATGGGCGACCATCTGAAAGAGAGTAGTCGACTATAGAATGAGGAGAATAAGAATAGTAAGGGCTGGCCTATGCCAAGCATATTCAGTCGCAGCTAGTAATGTAAATAGGCAAAGGATGCCAAACTTCTTTCTTAGATCACACTACTTGTACATATTACCACCACTATTACTACGAAAAGACTGCAAGTTGCGCAGTGGTTAAAAGTGCTCTGCATCTCACACAAGGTCGATGGTTCGATCTCACTCTCATGGCTCTCCAAGCCAATCATCCCTCAGGGGTCGGCAAATTGGTACCAGACTGGACTCAGACTTGTCTAGGAGAATAATGAGCACTGACTCGGTTCAGCGGGAGGCTACGGAGAGTCATCGTTAAGGCCAGATATGCATCCAGTATGCGAACAAGCAGGGTTCCGAACAGGATTCAATACCATAGACCACATTCACACAATTACAAGGCTCACAGAAGTTTCACGAGAGTACAAACAACCACTCTGTCTCACTTTCATCTATCTGAAGAAAGCCTTTGATTCAGTGGAAACAGAAGCGGTTATAGAGGCTCTGGATAACCAGAGCGTCTTTACTCGGTACACAATGATCCTTCGTGAGCTTTATAAAGATTTGACGACCAAAATATCTCCAGTCTACAACAATATCACCACATATGTAAGAATAGGTGTTCGGCAAGTCAATACAATTTTGTCAAAACTATTCGCTGAAACCCTACAAGACGTCATGAGAAATTTAAAATGTGACGAATATGGGAGTGAAAATTGACGGTCGACGATTAAACCATCTTCGCTTTGCTGACGATACCGTTCTCATAACACCAAACATCAGCCAAGCGGAACTATTGTTAACCGTTTTCGAGAACGCCTGTGGAAAGATTGGTCCTCAACTAGATCTAACGAAAACGATGTTTATGAGAAACGGATGGGTTTTGAATGCCCCATTCACGCTCAATGGAACGACATTCTCCGAATGCTCCTGTTACCCTATCTAGGTCGTAAAATTAACATGGTAAACGACCTAGCTGCAGAGTTGAGCAGGAGGAAACGAGAGGCTTGGGGAACGTTTAAGAGCATCGAAGATGTAGTGAAGAGGACTAAGATCATCCGACTCCGTGCCCACCTTTTCGACTTGACAATTATCCCTGCCCTAAAGTATGCAGCAGAAACCTGGTCGCTACTTAAGCAGGATGAAAGATCACTTGGCGCTATTGAACGCGCAGACGAAAGGCCGATGCTAGGAGTATCCCGTATCTCGCAAATGAAAGAAAGGATCCGAAGTTCCGATCACGTCAACGATCAAAAATCAGAGACGCCGTTCTACACGCCAGGATATTAAAAATAAGGTGAGTCGGACACGTGACGTGCTTCAACGGCAACCGATGGACGAGAGCAGTTACCGATGGTTCATTGGGACGTCAAGCGCTCTAAAGGAAGACCCAGCGACCCATTGGTCCGATTGTTTAACGAAAGCTTTAGAAGAAAGATATGATGCTCAGCGAATCCCTAGAGCGAGGAGGACCCACTGGGCTACTCTGGCACGCGGTAAAAAAATGGAAGAGTTGCTGGTACCCGCTCGAGTTACTCGACGATCAACGGGCGACAGGTGATGCAGGTGATACTCATAACATTGACTAAAAGACGGCTATATATGATTTCTCATTAAGTTAACGAAGTTCATCTTTTGTCTTTCCGCTACTACCACTTTAAGAGGTATTTTATGAATGAAGCAATTGGCTCAGTGCAGCTTCGGCGGGATCCAGTGTGGTCGGTTTGACTCAACTCGTTCTTTTTATTAGGAGTTAAAAGCCCAATGAGGGTGATTGCCTTCATTACTCGAACAATCCAATCTGCCCAAGTGCTACTTCTTCGCCCTTGTGGCTCAACATGTCTTTTAGTCGTCCGGGTTGAGAAGTTATTATCAGGCCTGTCTGCGACAAAGTGGCATCCTTCGATCTACGCGGGAACGTCTTAACACGACTATCGCAGGATTCAACAAAAAACCAACTGAACCGGCAATACATCGACAATGAAATCGAAGAAAAACGAATCTTCAAGCAGAAGGCGAAACCATGGGGCGAAAAATGTTCTGAGGCCTAGTGGCCGATACGACGGAATGCTGGGACCGTATCCACGTACGCTTCTCTCGGGCAAACAGTATATTAATTTGCCTCAATTTTTAGCACTTCATTGGTCAGTCCTCATAGCGTTTTTCTTTCTACTGTGCGGATCCCAGTACTTCTAACACTTCTGTCATTCCTTCGCCTTCTCTTTGAAGCTTGTAGAATTCTCGTTAAACATGCCTCTTTGCAGTCTCGAGGTTCAGCTTAGCTGTGGCGTTCTACAGGGCGTTCGATGTTGACTGCTGGAGAGTTCGGGGTTGGAATTTAGCCCACGCGCATCGCCATGTGTATCACAGCACTCATCACGGAGTTCCAGTTTGTCTCAGCAACTTCAAGAATTTCGATATGAACATCCAGGTGCTTCCATCCTTTCATGTGTAGTAACATAAGTGATTGGACAACGGTTGGATTCTCTCAGTCCGCACTACTGGTTCTTCGGAGGAAAACGCTCTGGATAAATTGGACATCATCAACTGGATGACCTCCATTTTTAAACTACTGCTACAAATTACAACAATTGGTCCAATAAGATACATAATGACTAACAAAAGGTGATGACAAGGGTATTTAAAAAAATCCTGCCGTGAAAATAACGCGCAGTTATCAGATACGTCACTTCAGATTGCGTTAGGGCCTCAAGCTATTTGATTTTCGAACTACTGTGGAATGCGGATTCAAAGAAAATTCAAGCTAGTTTTCATTTTCAAAAAGCTAAAGGAAGTTGTAGTAGCTACAAACACAGAGCGGCGTTTGGAACACCATAGTGTTCTAGAATATCATAGTGAACATATTCAACAATTCTACATACGTCTCGTCTAGCGTCGAACAAATCTCATGCACCTATCAAATCAGAAATTCATTGTCGTTCAACGGTAACTTGCATTTTACTGAAAATTTTGGATAACTTTGAGTCATAAACAACTCATGTCGCTATTTAGTTGAAAAAATACTATCACTGGGTCAAATTTGGAAGTAGAAATAACATGTGCTCTTCAAAGTAACGATAGACTTTACATGGCTAGCCAGATTACAAGAATTCTGAACGAGATTAGTGCCAGTAAGGTAAGAAAAAATGCTTATTGAACATTTGCTCAGCTGAATGTTTCCTATCAAATCATTTAAATTAGCTTTAGACTAGGTGATTTCTTTTAGACTGGAAAAATTGCAGCTCAATAATATCACTTCACTGCTTTGATAAGTGCGACTAATGCGATCTATACCTAACATGAAAATTACTGGGTTCATAGGAAGAAAACGAAACCTGACATACTGGCTCCAACCACGTGACATTTGCATTAACGGCCCTCGTTTTGCAACCCCGGAAAGAATGAGAGGCGGGTTCGAATCCTGTGCAACGTTAAAAATTTTCTGAATCACCAAACATCATTGGATATATACATGTTTGTAACATCACACCACTGCTAAAATCGGCTATTGAAGAGAGTTCTAGTTCATTCAAAATTTGACAGCGTGACTGGGTTCAATACCGATATCAGCTGGCCAGGCCAAACTATTGACTGTTGGTTGTTGACAGATCGATTCATTCGTGTCAGAGAAGGAGTACCAGGCAAGCGAGCGCCGGTAGAGCAGTGGTACCACGCGTCCTCGGAAAGGGTGAAATGCCGATTCGAATTTGTCCACTCTACAAACTTTTTTAAATCACTGCATTACTGGATATAGATACTCAACATTATGCCACCGCTAAACACGGTTGGAAAAAAAAGTTAGTTGAAATTAATCTCATCAATGCTCTGCCACCTATGTCATCATTGCAGTTGAATTTGATGTTCAATGACAAATAAAGGCAAACAACAAGATGTAAACAGATCCTTTCAAGAGATTGTTGACCGATTTGATAACAGACGTCAAAGCACTTAAGACCTATATAATTTTAAAGAGCTTTATTGATCTCTTTACCCACGGAAACTAGTTCGTGTTAGATTCTGAGAGAGCAGTTTCCCTATGCGCTCACTAAGAAAAATTGACGCTTGATTAAAAATTTTTTTAGCTCACGTTGTACGAAATACTCTTTCGCTATTGTCTTTTCAGCAGTTTTCTCACTCTCCTAAGATATTACATTCCTAACATACTGCGTAAAATACACAAGAGTTTCACGTCGTTATGGGACTTCAACTTGGACTACTGCACACTGTATTTGAGCGCCTCAGATGTTATGAAATCGGTGGATGCGGCTGCTTTCACAGGGAAAATGGAGACTGATTCAGCCGCAAACGTTAAATATTTTTAAGTAATCGAAGAAAGCCTAGCAATTCAACCTAGCACTCTAAGTCGTTAATTGAATAGAAAACCATCAAATGACCCTAAGAACCGTATGACTTTATGACTTTAGGACCGTATGTCTAAATGACTTTGTCAACGGCCGGCAAGAAATTCATTATATGTAAATATCAAACACTCAGCTGTTTAATCCGGCTCCTTTAATAGATGTCGCTGTTGAGATAGGACAGACAACAGTACGAATCGCAGACCGAGGTCTCGTACTGCTTTCTGTACTAAATCGACAACAACATTTACTAACCTCGCGCCGTCTGAAGCAGCGAAGTCTTTGAACATATGATCGTCTGTGGAAAGCAAAGCTTCACGTTTATTACAATGACACAAGAGAAGGAGAATGCGTGAGTTCAAGCGCGATATACCTGATCACTTGCACGATGCAGATTGCTGAATATACTCACACAACGGGCAGACCACCTTGTGTCACTGCATAATAAGACATTCAGATGGAAAGTTCAAAACTCGAAAAACTTCGAAATAGACATAGAGTACAAAGGTTAGAACGGCGGAAATTCTGAGGTTGTAGTCACAGTCTTAGTGCGGGGAACAAAAAACATCTGCGCGTAAAACTTTTGAGGATTTTATAAATAGTGCTAGGTACCTTTCGGCATGCTAGCACGGGTTGGAAGACCAATCCCTTTTGTTTTACGAGAGCTTTCATTAGAATGTTAACGATCATTCGAAAGCTTAAATCTCTAGCCAGCGTGACACGTGGTTGTTTCTTGAAACAGCTTTTTTATAACGCTTCAGCGGAACGAGAGCATTTGTGTCTCACTGGAGCAAATTTCTCGCAGTATATAGTTCTTTCTTAAGATTATTACCAAGCATTCGCTAGCGTAGGATCGTCTGATTTCAACGCTATCCTTAATTTCTGAAAAGACCGTTTGTCTACAGTGCAGCAGAGAAAATAAGATTGATTCATAACATGAGCATGTGTTTTCTTTTTTGCTAATTCACGAGGTGGAGGAGGCTGGACGCAGGGCATGCCGCGATTTGACGCGGCCATCGATCAACGGTGTTTGGGAGGTCACATGTGGTGTGTGGTTTTTGATAATCATTTATAAATTGTATCTCCGCTTAGAAAAAGACTCCTAATTAGACGTGTAACTCTGATATTGCAAGAATTTTCTACATTTGTATATGGCTTCCATGCTTCCAGTGAAGTAGCAGTAAAATTGCGTAACCGATGTAAAATAAATTTATTCTGAATTTGCAGCGTTATAAAAGAGTGTTTTGAAAAAGCGGTCTTGCCTTGTTCTAGCCAGAGATTTAGACATTCGAATATTTACTACCACATTACGTAAAATTCTTTCCCTGCGGAAGTGATTAATTTCTTATCCTATGATATCAAAAGGATGGGAACCTAGTTAGTAAATCCGAAAACTAATAGAAAAAAGGGGTGCCTGGTTATCACACGTGCTACGAAGCCTTGTCTCAAATTGATTTCCAAATTTGAAGGCGGTTAAATGCTAATAGCTTGTGTACAGCACATGAGTGTCCTAATGCTATCTACAGAGTTGAGCAGCGCGCTACCTTCCCTGATTGATACGCTTTTGAATAGGTTCTTTTCCAGTTTTTATTACAACTGAAAAAATAAACCGTGTCGTGAAATTTAGTAAGGAATGGCCACAACGTTAACATGAAAAATTGACAACGTACCTGTAGGACAGATAGTTAACTCATTTTCTAAAGAACGGTTTTTCTTTAGCTATTAATGCCTAACTACAAAAGCCTGGTATATGCCCTAGCCTGCAGAAACTTGAAGCATGCATTGAGTCAACATAAGACGCTGATAAAACCCGCACCGATTGCCTTCTTCTTTCCCCTGGTTTCGTTAAAGAGGTAGATAGTTTTCCACATTTTATGTTTAGACTTCTAACTGCTTACTTTGAAATTTCACTGCATTTTTCATGTCTGTCTCTTTCACTTCAATTGCGGTCTTTGAAATTTTTTTCCTGTCTGTGTTCAAAAGACAGTGAACATCTTTTCTCAACATCAAATTTGATTCCATAATATCCTGTGAACTGGTAAAAATCGCTCTCTCTCAGTATGTCACAAATTTGCTTTTTATAGTAAGGTATTTAACGAGGGCGTGCTATTGGCATACCAACGATCACTGGCGGCGCAGTGATAGTGTCACAGTCCTTTCTCTCTAGAAAACTGAATGGGTAGCGAAAGCAACTATTGCCGCGACCTCCAGGCGTGGTCCTCTGTGAGTCCACAAATTGGCACCTCAAACTTCAGTAAATAAACCTGATGATGCTATGACGATAATAGTGCTTAAGAACTTTTAGTAGATGAAAAAGCTCAGGCTTTTTTCAAGACATGATTACCAACATTGCAAGTTCAAAAGGTCGAGCCTGATAATGATAGTAACAAAAGAGCAGATTTATATCACACGGAATATATTGGTAGATGCTTCCAACATCACAACAGTTGTAATAGACAACAATTCGCTAAAACATGTTTAGTCGGGTCATATCAAACGCCATGCAAAGCACTACAGAAAAAGAAGACAGCAGTGGATAGTGCAAAGATGAAATGCCAGAATCAACAGGTGGAAACGGTTAGAAAAATGCTTTCTCGTCGCTTTTCACAGTATTCCGAGGAGTATGGATTGAAAATCGCCCAAACAACGTTTGTCATTTGTAAAATTGCCAAAGGGGTTGTGACTGTAAGGGATTGGCGGAACCTAAAGGCACGGTGCTACTGATAAGGCGGCAGTGCCGAAACAGCTGTCTAAGCACTGTATAGGTGCCATAACAGACCTCACGAAAGTTTGAATTATGTTATCAGATTATAATTACCGAGGGATTCATGTATTCAGTGTGGCTAAAATCTTTGCAAAAAAAAAACAGTAAAAAGAACGCTACTTCATTTGTGTGGTGAACCACCATACTTGATGTATCTCGATAATTGCGAAGACCAACATTGTGAAGAAGAGCTATTGCTGGAACACTTAACTCGCATCGTCCGCCGCTTTGATGATGACGAAATCATTAAAACGTCAGCCATGGTAATGACATAGGGAAATCCTGTATGGTCGACTGGGACAAGAAGCGCGTACTTATGATGGAAAATCTTATCAAACCTTCGTTTCGTGAATGACGTTGCCATATTTTCGAAAATGCCAGTGAGGCAGAAACGATGCTCAATGAAGTCAACGAAAGCGAAAAGATTAGGCTGCGTTTGACCATTACAGAGACTCGGTCATGAAGATTTCATTGTGAGATGTAAACAAATTGAACTGGATGGTTGTCGGAATACGGAGACGAATTCGTACATGTATATTACGTTCAATGAACATAGAAATGGCATGAAGGAGAAAAGAAGAGGGAGAGCAGCATAGGCCGCTTGCGGTTCGCTGAAAGTAGCATATGCTCAGTTAGAGAACACTAGACGCCATCCTCACCTTTCCGATTTAGCAGTCCTCCTATCGCTCCATTATGAAGCAGAGACGTGTGCTGATACCACAATCACGTCAATAAATTTGCTCGTCACTCACAGAGCATTTGGGTGTCTTCCGTAAAGTTCAGTGGGTACTCAGATTGTCTAGCCGGCTTGCGTAGCTCCAAACTTTGAGAACAATTTATCTTCGAGATTCAGAAATATATGTGTCGATGGCCCAAAAAACGGATAGCAGCTCATCTTATATAATAAAAAGATTAAATGACAGATGAACGTTTGAAATAGTGGAGTGGCATCAGAGTATGTGAGCGTCCTTTCAAAAAGATCACTCCAACTAAGAGCAGACGTGCTTCTAAGTAGCGTGAACATCTGCAAGCGCAGAAAGGAGCAATGTTTGAAACCACGGATTGGTCTTTGATTACGTCATCATGCTTATAATAGAGTGCAAACCTGGATGCCGTGTGGTGCGAGAGAGAAACTTATAGAAACTGCGCTGCAGCTTTTACTATGAGTGAAGATGGTTTATTTAAAAATGCAACCAAGGATCTTGCGGTTTCATTAAAACAAAAATGCAATCCTAAAGATATAGATCAAAGTACTTTCTCATCAATAATGTGTTGTCTAGGTCACCAAAAGGATTGTATTTCAATAATCAGTTACAAACAGGGAGAAACAGTAAAGAAGAGGCTTCCCGGTTGTAATGGTTGTAATCTAAGTTGTTCACTTATCAGATTTGACACATCCAAAAGATGTTTATATTAAAACACTTTACTTGCTTTAAACACGGAAAAAAAATTCATGATGGCTTTCCAGAAAAGCATGTTAGCATTTTGCATTCATTGAAGTGAATCAAAAGCACATAAAGGATTTATGGTATCTATTAAAACTGCCACATTTCACTAGGTCTTCTCATAAGCCTTGGCACTAGAGCAATAAACACCAAATTGCAAATAAAGGTAGTGAAAATTGCTTAACAACACTATTCAAACGTGTGCGCCAGCAGATGACCAAATGATCAAAGTCAAGTGCCACTGTGAGTACTGAATCCGCTGCAATCGAGCTCTGTTACCTTGACGTCGCCACAATCTCATCCTGCTCAAAGGCAACGCACACCTTCATGTCGCCAAATTGACAGTTAGGAAGTTGATTAAAATAGGCTGGAAGTTGCTGGATTATATGCCCTGCAGCTCTGAATTGTTGCTGCTGGCTATTCACTCTTTCGGCCTTCAAAGCACTCCCTGAGCAAGAAAAAAGTTCCAAGACATTAATTATTTACGCTGGTGGAAGCTTTCTTTGGACCTAAAATGACCGGTTTTCTGAGCGCGATTTTGATTTGCTGTCTAAGAGATGACAGAAATGTGTTCAGGGCGACGAATCTTGTCATAAATAGTGTTGCTAAGCAATTCTGATTAGTTCTAGTCAATAAATTCAGATCTATTACGCTAGTGCTTATAAAATCATCTAGTTAATCACTATACTAAAAAATGAAAGCTTTTCCGTCGTTTGAAAGCTATTTAGAAGGCTACCACGTAATCAATTTCACCATCCGAGATGTGACGGTGCAAGTGAACACAATTTTTTCACCGAAAAAGTCAGTACTGTCACAATCATTACTGCCCCATGCGTAATTTAGAATTTGATAGTGGTATTTAATAATTCACTACTGCGATTAGATTTTTGGCTATATACAAACACAACACGTCATGATTTACTCAGTGCAAAAAAAGCAAGTTATCGAATAAACTTTTTGGTGAACCACGGCATCTGCCACCAGAAGGCCCAATTAATATCTTCATAGTAGTTACTTGTCGATATCCCATACACTGGTTGAGCGAATCTCCTTGCAATTTAGAGGATAACTTTGCTGTGGCGTTCCATACAACGTTGTTGTTGACTGCCGGAAGAGAAGTGAGAGATGGAGCTTGGCTCCACACGCGCCGTTGCCAGAATCACAACCACCTTGGCCACTACGCCTCAGATAATCGACAAAGAAATGGGAAAATTGGCGCATTGCCACCAGTAAGATAGTATCGGATTGGTAGATAAAAATACGAGAAAAAAGTAATCCTGAATACCTCAGCAGTACACCGTATCATTGGCAGATTACGTCCCCAGGACCAACAGGCACTGGTTGAAGCCGTGAGAAAGCCCAGCGAGGCGAAGAGTCCATGAAGGTCATGAACTGGCGTTTCTGGGGCGGTGGGCGGAGTCACTGCGCCCGAGGCGAATAGAGATGATTGCCTCAATAGGAGGTCCAGGAATAAGCGGGAGGTACACCCAAGCCATGCCCGTGTTTGTTTCGTAATGAAATAGGACTTCCGGCGAAACTTGCAAGTCATGTTAATTTCGTCAAGAAAATGGAAATGACGTGAATGGGAGAATAGGCTATCAGCATAGAAGGTTATGGCACTAATGAAGATGGAGAAAATTCTTGACCAGGTGAGTGACGGTCTTTGCAAAAAGAAGGGATACAAATAGATGTTTCTGTTTCGAATGACTCTTTACCCAACAGTCTTTCTAGATGCACATCTGAATATGAATGTGAGAAAATGAACTTAAGGTCATCACGTGAACCGCTATGATTACTTCTTTTCAAGTTCTAGGAGTCTGGTTTTATTTGTAGGCTATGCCACCATCCAATATCTAAAAAGTCTTCACTGAAAAAATATTCGGTACCTTCCTCGTTTGGTAGCGCAAAGCGCTGGACAAGAAGCTTTTATGAAGAGTGCTAGTAATCGTTCAAAGGCTAAAATTCCATGCTAACGCTGGTACGTATCCGCTTTTTGAAAAGACCCTTTCATAACGGTGGGAAAATTCAAAATGCAGCTATGTGTTCATGCGCAATTTTTCCCACAGTACACGAGATTTCTCGCTAAACTGCTAGTAATCGATCGACAGCGCAAAATTTACCGATTCTGACATTATGCTTATCCTCAGAAAACCTTTTCTCCGCAACGCAGCAGAGGAAACACGACTGATTCACAAACGTGGGAAAGCGTTCTTTGGCCAATTCACGGGTCCATACGGTGGAGGCAGGAGCGAGTCGATGTGAGTAATTGGGAAATGTTTCTGAAACTCCGTATTAAAAATATGACTTTAATCTAGAAGAATTTCTTTACGCGTTTCAAATGCTTTTCGCTTTTCTAGCGAAGTAATAGTTGAATCGCGTGGCCGATGTGGAACATAATTTCATTTTTCATTTTTAGCATTATCGAAGACTCTTTTGGAAACCCGGCTCTGCACAGCGCTACCATGAGATCTGATCCATCAAACAATTTCTCACATTCTTTATAAAAACTTCTTGCCCAGCGTGGCAGATAGGCTTGAAAATCTGTGCTGCAAACGAAAAAACCAAACATTTCATCAAATCACCATATACTTAAAGGTGACAGTGAGAAAATTTTTTTTTTGTGGACTCATTGAGTAACAGTCGATTTTTCGTCTGGCACACGCGGCGGTCAATCAACTGGCGGTGCTTTCCAGTAATAATACGGTACTTTTTTAGTGAGTAACAGGTTATTCGTTGTCAGTAAATAGTGTAATACGACAGAAGAGTTCTAGGTCAGGATTCCTATAACTGTACAGAATGTACACATATGCAAACATGCAGCTGATGGCATTCCATATTGAATCAGATTGGCTGTGCAAAAATTGCGTCTCATGATTTCCTTCGTTTGTCAGTAATATATAAGTCTATTTCAAATCACCTCATTCTTCTCTTTTTCCAATCGCTACTACTACGCTCGACAACGTCATCCTTTCCTTGTCTCCTGAATCTTATTCGGGGAAAGTCTAATCTCGGCCGTGTTCTCTATATTAGAAAAAACCATTCAGCACTAAACGGAAACAAAAAAAAAATACAAATGATCATTATAAACATCAAAAACAATCAGATGTTTGTCAGAAAAATACTGCACATCTCGATAGCACTTAACAGTTCTTCGGTCATAAGTCTGCTTTAGAAGAAGAGATGTTAATAGAGTTAAAGAAAAGACTTGTTTCTTTCGTATTCTTGGTATAAGCTATTTCATATGTACTTATACTTCACTATGAACACTATTCATCGTTAGAGCTTTTGCTACTAGTCATGCACACTCTGATCACACTCTATGTTGGTCTTTTTAACATTTGTCATTTTCCCAGTAGAAATCGGAAAATTCCTGACAACCGAAGCTTACTAGGTCCAGAGTGTGTTAAATTCTCGGACTGAAATCGAAAAATCGTAGGTACTCTTTGCAGTTAGTAGTTTTGAGGTTAGTGACTACAACGATGAAACGCAAGGCACCAAGCTGAAGCCGGTACCGTGATTGACTGGTCCAGTACTTGGAATTCGACCAGATTCCACTCTTCAAAAGGTGCTGGACTAGTGTTTTTGGCAATGTACTGGTCTGGTGTAGAACGTAAATCGCTTTTACAAGTTGTTCTGAAGTCACAAGAACTTACTGTAGATCAGAGAGCCACCATGGCAGGCAGAAGACTGCCGACTGGAAAGAAATGAAGATTGCTGTAATGAATAAATTCGTTGTCTCAAGTCTCAAAATTATCGATCTCAATTTTTACTTCAAGCTACTGCTGGAGCGGTCCATCGCGCTTGCTTCAGTAAAGTTCCCTATATCGTGGGGCTTTATGTCGAGTGCTATGTTTCACAAAATCGAGACTCACCTTCGTCTAATCAACATTGTAAGAAATGGGGATAACAAACTGGACAAAATACGACCGCAAGGAGTATATGTCATTGAAAATTCTAAGGCTATATATAGGACAGAAAGAAATGAGTGAATCAACAGTCGCTGTGAAGTTAAAACAGCAGCCAATTGCTTCAAAAGCAGAACATGAAACTGCTATGCGCAAGTAGAAGGCCCTTGGGGGGACCCGAGTTCAAGAATACAACTTTTTTGAGGCATCGAATCACTACAAAGCAAAGTTAAAATATGAACAAAACTGCTATTCAGCAATTAAAAACTATGCTTTCTTTTAGAAGGATGTGGCTTTCTTGCTGAAATATAGGATACATGTCGGCACATGAGCGCTCGCCCTACTAAAATAAACCCGCATAGAAGCCCTTCCTGTAGTATGACATAATTTGTTATAACAATGTCTTCTTGGAATCTCAATTTATCAAAGAATACTCACTGTTTCCATTGCGGATGACATTTCGCCTGGCACGCCACACCGCAGCCGAATGGATGGAATACACGATGACATTATAGTATTTCCATGACGTTATTTGTTGTTTTATCGACATTAGAGAAAGTATTGTCTTTAGTAAATCGTAGAACATTGTAGAAGAGACTTCAATAAGGTGATCAGTCGGCAGTAGAAAAGACGCCAACGCTATTGCACTATAACAATGAGTCATTATTTTAGGTTCAAAAGTTTGACTACCTCTGAAGCTCAACACGACAAAACTACTGTTGTAATTTCTTACCAATTGTCCTTTTTTTTATATAAAAACTTGCACGACTTTGGTCCATCTTTTTCCTCAAAGTTTGACATCTGACGTTTCTGCGATAACGCCTTCGTCAAAATCTAGACGTATATATCATACCATGTCTGATTACTCCGTAAATATTTCGTATGCATCAAGAATCCAGCAGAAAAGAAATTAACAGTTCAGCCATTACGAAAAAATCCCAGATTTTTACAGTCATATGGAAGAGGTCACCGACTTTGTGTGACAAACTTTTATGCCGAAAGTGGAAGCTCCAGTTCTCTGTCGCAGCTCATTACACTACTGTAGATGCGTAGAAGACTGTCTCATCATCTGCTTAACATACGAGGACGTAGACATGTATTTTTATTTTCAAATAGGTAGTCGGAGTACAATAAGTTTATATGGGAGAAGCTTAGGTCGAACTGGCGTCCATGTCTGAACGTTCAAATTCACTTTTCTAAAGGCGGCCACATAACAAAATAGTATCGCAAGACAAGTAATAAAAACATAGTACACTACCTTTCTTCCCACTCCTCATCACAAAAAGAGTACTAGTTCGAAATATGTACAGAATGGCTGCAAGTGTTTGTACGAGTGAGGAAAGCGAGAAGAGTCACTACGATTGGCGGTGAAAGCTGGATATTTCAAATGGCTACGAAAGAGCAGTCACTGAAGTTAGACCAATAAGAAGAGATAGGGCCCATAACTTAAAGAACGAAAACGGTGTTGTTTCAAAACCCAAACGGAGCGACACCTTGGATTTTATACCGAATGGAATAGGCGCGGGCTATAAAAAGGTGTTTAAAAACAATGGTCTTGAAAAATCCCTAGGATGTATAAAAATTCCTCTTAATAACTTAAGTCGCCAATTGCTTCGGAAAAGCTTGTTACGACCGTCTGTGTAAGACTGACAATGTGTAGCATGCCCTAATGGTAGAGGAGATTGCACGAGTTTGGGTACAATATATTTAATCTTTGAACAGCATGCGGTGAGGGGGGTACATTGGCGACACTGGAAAGACCAATTTGAATCGGCGTCAGTGAACACATAGATAGGAAAGCCAACAGCCGAACAATAAGTCTTTAGGGGCGCATAGAGTAGAAAAATATGACGATACTGACTTCGATGTGGTAGTAGGAATCCTGGGGCAAGATTCAAAAGCATCAGCGCCAAAAACCCTTGAAGCTTTTCAGATAAGCCGCATAAGACCAGAAATGAATAGAGGGAAAATTATCTGAGCATAACAAATGATATGGCACCTTACATCAGATTCATCCTATAGTCTGAGTAAGGCCCAATTTTACAGAGTGTGTCACACAAGCCCGGTGACCTCTTTCATAAAACTGTAAATAAGGTGAGATTTTCAAAATGGCTGGAGTGCTGATTTTCTTTTCTGTTGGAATCTTGATGCATAGGAAAAAAGTAACTACACATGGTATGATATATACGTCTGGCTCTGACGAAGGCGCAGTCGATGAAACAAAAGCCATCAAATTTTGAGGAAAAAGAAGTACCTACCTTGGCAAGTTTCAATAAAGAAAAGGACAATATTTTAAGATTTTGAATAGCACCCAAACAAAGTTTGAAACAGCTAGCATTCGAAGAGCGATGGAATGCGAGTTGGCAACAGTGACATTCTGATACTCACGAACATCAAATAATCCACCTACGCAATGCTCGTGCTAACAGCGCGCACTTGATGAAGTCTTCTGATATTTTGACCTACCACACCAGCGTTTCGAATGACTATGAGATGCAAACCATCCGTAAACTTTTTGCGCAATAAGACAACAACAACAAGCATAAATTGACTTCTCTGTTTAGCAACTTTAATTTAAGGAGGTGCCTAACTGCTTAGTTTTTATTTGATGGGAAAAAATGCACAAAAAAGACAAATGGCTTTGTGACAGCGACTGCGCACTAAGTTTCCTAGTAAGTTCATGCCTAACGTTGGAGACCATAGGCACAGTCTGTTCACACTAGTCTGCTGTAGGCATATCGGAGACTGCTTCTCTATTTGATCAACACAGATGAGCATATGCAATTTTTTTTGCATGCCCATATCACCAATGATATCCATGTGCCATTGCCGGCCAAAAAGACCCAAACAACACCCTTTCGTACTAAACATCGGACAAGTTCGGAGTGTGGTTTTAACGAGGCAAGAGATTGCCAAACATAAGTGAGCCGCTGGCGCAATAAACTTTGTAAACGGCTTAAATTAGCCCTTCCGCGTGCACCGAAGTACTGAAAACGAAGTTCGAAGAACAGTCGAATAGAGAACGTGGGACATGGAGTTATCACAAAGAAACTGCAGAAGGGCCAACTTAAGCAATAAATCTTTGAAGAAACGGAAACGATGTAATTGATAGCAAAAGTAAAATAACAGCAACATACCATTTTTCAAAATTTCCTCTCACAGTTTCCGTATGTGAGAAATATGTTTTCGTATGGACACCAGTGTATTCACAGAAGGAAAAGGAGTCGTGAACTTTGCGCGAATGCTAGCCATATCTGAGGTTTAAAATTGTAGCTCTTTAGGGTGGTCACTGAACAGTATCAGATTTCTCAACGATATGCTAAGTAAGATTGAGAGTTATTTACCTCACCGTTCGTTTCGAACGAACTAGATATAATATACAAAGCTGCAAATACAAAGCTGTAGCAGTGCCTGGAATATGCAAAATACCCTCGGACACCGGCTACTTTGTACTACCAATATGACGGTCCTGAGCATTGCACAAAACTGCTGATGTGTTTGAACAGCAGAGACGATGGCTGAATGAGTTTAGCTGCAGTGTAGCTAATCGAGCAACATTTGGCGGATGAAGCTGAAATCGCATCAGCCACTCACCAGGAACTCATTGAACACGTGCACAAAGCGGGCAGACTTTTGAACAGAAGTTCATAAAAGTTCCAGCGTGTGAAACTCTTAGAGCATATTGGATAAATTGCAAAAATTTGAAGCTAATCGTAAAGATAAGTGACGCGTTGTCAAAACGCGTGATCACAAGTGATTTCCGACACCTCAGATTGATTTTGTGGTGCGAGTCGAGCACCACTTATCGTTCATGTTGTGCTGGATGCATCCGTTTTTAAGTCATAATTGAAGGGTTGTAAAAAATCCACAAAAACTCTTGGGCACCAGCTAATTTGCACTGCCAGTATATTTGTCATGAGCACTGCGCAAAACTGCAAATTTTCTTAAACAGTAGAGACGGTGGCTGCATGAGTGCATTTACAACATATTTAATCTCGTGTGGAGTGTACGAAGATTTATACGTTGGAGAAAGGATACATCACTTCGCGTCTCCACGAAATAACATCGGGCAAGTAGAGTTAAAATGTAACTGAGAATTTATCAGACGCGCACTGAAAACAGACACGTAACGGAGAAGATCATTTAGCCAAAGTTACTATCGCCCACATAAAGATATGGTTTTAGTGTGTAAAACTCTTAGAAACATAATCGATACTCATAGGTAAACTACAAGGATAGGTGCCTCGTCGTGATAACGCGTGTTGACGAGTGATTTCCGACATATCAGATTAATTTTGCGATACGAGTCAACCACACTCATCGTTCATGTTAGCTTCGATGCGGCCGTTTTACAATCCTAATTGAAGGGCTGAAAAGCAATGAAACGGTGAGTGTTCAAAAAATGAGTTCTTTTCTTCGTTACTAGACAACTATAGGCCTAAATGTGTCTGACTGAATAGAATATACGTTAGTTTGTCTTCTACAGGGTCTGAGGAATGCCAAACGACACCGTTATCACTCTACTATATTGTGCTGATTGTATTCTGTTGCTGACAACCTCGTGTTCGCTCATCATAATACACTTGATGTGTGCTTCTACCTTAACATGGGTAAGTCAAAAAATTGCGAAAACGAAAAATAGTTCCTTTGAAAAATTAATTACCGAAAAGAATGTACAGCGAATCTATAATTACCATGGTGTGTACTAATTAATGTCAGCATTGAACTCACTACAAACCGCTGAAAAGCATCCAGTTTTGTCTGATTGCGGCACTGTCAATATCCCGTAGATGTCTTTTAGTTCAAATCGCGCTGGCACAGCCGTAATGATGTGGTGAGCAGTATGCGGGATTTGGGTACTTCAAGAAACGTTTTCCACATGGGCCTTCCCTGTATGACTAGCAGAATAAGCAGCAAATGGGAAAGTGTTCATAATTTTGTAGAGAGTTCTTCATTTTGGTGAAACCTAATAAACCATCCTCTATGCTATCAGCTGTATTAATTGCTAATTGAGCTCACAGCTCAGATGAGAGTGAGGCCACTGGGAGTCAGGGTTACCACGGATAGCTTTCATTCTCATGATAGAACCAAATAGCTTCTCACCCTCTTTGTTCCATTCTGATCTATGGGTGCCAATTTGTCGTTTGTCAGACGTTTCTAGATCCAGTTTTGGCGTTGAAATCTCCGACAATGATCTTGAAGAATATGTGGCCTTCTCGGAAGAGCATTTCGAGGTCCATAAGGAAAGTTTGGACTTTGTCTTTGTCATAGCATATTAACGATGCGCAAGCGACAAAGATGCTTTGAGCTGGCATTGATTCACATCGTTTTAACCGCAACTTTGGAAATTGGCGGTCAACAACCAAACGATCTTCGTTTCGCTAACGATATTGCCTTATTAGACAAAGGATCAGCCAGGAGTAACGAATGTTGACCGATATCGACAGCTCTAAAGATCGGTCTTTGATGAATTTTAAGGCAATCGATGTTTGTGAGGAATGGATAAGTTTTCAATGTTTAATTTACGATTGAAGAAGTGAGCATCTCCGAATGCTCCAATTACAATTATCGAGGTTGTAAATTCAACATGGTGAATAACCTAACTCCTCAATTAAACAGGAGGAAACGAGTGGCTTGGAGAGCGTTTAGGGGCATCGAAGGAGTAGTAAAGAGGATCAAGAACTTCCGACTCCGTGCTCACTTCTTGGCTAGACCGTTATCGCCAACCTAACTTATGGGACAGAAATCTGGTCGCTAGGCAAGGACGACGAAAGATCATTGACGTTATTGATGAACCGATGGTTCGATTTCTTCACGAAAAACCTATGACAAAGATATGATGATCAACGAGTTCTTCGAGCAAGGACCACACACTGAGCTACTCTTGGACACGATAGTAAAAATGGAAGTGATGCTGAACCCTGCCCGTCAGGATGAGACCCTATGCGAAATGACCGTTTTCGAAAGCAGAGCTGATGAAGCGCATACAACCGTGTATCGTAGCCTACCTTTAACGACATGCGCATTAACGACGTCACAAAGTATACAATTCACGACCTTGTAAGAGTCGATGGTCGAGTTAGCAAATCATTCACAATAATCATCTTTAACCGAGGTCATCTACTCAAGGAGAAACAAAAGCACCAAAGGTTGTCAAAGTTTGATTAAGGTACAAGCTGCACAAGGTTGATACTCTAACAGGTCGTGAGGCTCTATCATTTTGAGGGTTGAGCGATAGGTCTATCTTTTTTCCGAAACTGAAGACTGTTTTTGTCGATATAGCGTTGAAAATTTGAGAAAATCAATAATATGCCAGTTGTGTTTCAATTACTTTTAATCCTAACGTTTTTTTAACGCTGGGATACGGCGTGGGATAGAATGAGAAGAGTGCTAAGAGGTAAGTAAAGCCTGAAAGCTGAGGTGGGTGAGGATCAGCAAGCACTTCCTGTTTAAAAGTCTCACTGAGTTTCTCACTGCACCAAGCATATCTTCGCTCTGCCTTACTTTCGGTCGTGTTTTGGCCTAGCCTGCAATTGTCACCTTTCAACTTTTAACGATAATTTGTTTATAATTTGTTTTGAACGAAATGCGATTTTTAAGTCGCCTCGAAATAGCGACATTAGTTTCTGTCTTCACCTTTTGTGATGCTGCTATATTCGCATCTGACGTCGAAATAATACTATGGAAGACTGCTTTGGAATCCGTAGGGAGCTACGAATTGCTGCTAATACATAGAATATACGTGATATTTACAAATAGCATATATACTTATTTCTCTCAATAAGCTCTGAATTCTCTGCAGCGATTGGATAAAAACGCTATGAAAGCGGATCAATAAAGTGTCTAGAGCTTGAAAAAGCTTTGTAGTGGTTTACTTCGCACTGATTGGAGAAGAGTTAACACAAAGTGCGTGACAAAAAATGATTTCTAACTTAAGCACATCCTAGTAGGGAAAACATTTTTGTTTATTTTTTTTTGATTCGTTTGAATGGTAGTGCGCAATGGTCGGGCCTTCGATGATATGCGCATATGTTATGCCTTTGTGAATATTGCGGATAATCCGCAATTTCCCATGAAGCAAGTGACACCACTTAGAGTTTTTCCTTATCGCTCTGTGGCAAATATTCACTGTTGTCTCCCAAACCGCTAGCTCCAACATTGGTTATTTACGCGGAAGGTTTGCTATCGTGCTGTGAGTGCGCAGCCTGACATTGACAGTGTGGTGGATTTAAAATGTAATTTAGGCTCATATTGACGCTAGGAAAGGCTCTGATAGCCAGCAAACAGTGGATTATGATTAACAAGGTCTTATTAAAACTATCATTGCCATTGGTGATATTTGAGACTTGCCTTCTATCCTTCTGGGTAAGCCGGAGCACGTATTTTAGGGAAATCAAGAAATACGATGTCATTCAAATTACAAGTAAATACATACTCAACCAATTTTTCTAAGTC
Source organism: Parelaphostrongylus tenuis (assembly GCA_019055375.1). Classification (NCBI taxonomy): domain Eukaryota; kingdom Metazoa; phylum Nematoda; class Chromadorea; order Rhabditida; family Metastrongylidae; genus Parelaphostrongylus; species Parelaphostrongylus tenuis. The sequence goes on from JAHQIW010003028.1 coordinate 64,650, forward strand.
AAACTGTGTAGATATATTTTCCGAACGATGGCCATGAGACGATAAAGATCATCCCCGCGTTCTAGATGTTCACGCTGAGTCAGTCCCAGCGCTCATTGCGCACTAACTCAGGAGCCGCTCGCAGAGGGCATCCATGAGGAAGGTGACGCTCCAGGAAGTCGGGATTGCACGAAAGAGGCAAACGACGAAAGCCCGAAGAGCACGAAAGAATGACAAATTATAGTGTAAATCAAAAGTTGAGATTGCTTTTTTTGCGCTATATTCGGGTTCATGATTTCTAGCGTCGTCAATCATTGACTGGTTGTAGACTTCTCGTCCGTCCACTAGAAATGATTATCGTTCAGGGTTTTTGGCAACACATGTACATTATTGCCACAAAATCGAATGGCAATCAATATACTTTTTGCAGTCAGAGAACTTCATGACGTATGTTCCGACTTTTTCCCTTCTTTTTGCGATCTCCTATTTCTAAAAGAAGTACCAAATTGATAGTGTTTGATTTACGTGATTGACTATCACGAATTGCTGATCGAAGCCCCCTAAGTTCTACAAATGAATCACTAATTGTAAACAGCTCAAACTATCGATCCAAACAGTTAATGATCGGTGGAAAATTCTTTGTTCTTAGCCGAAATCGATAACCGACTAGACTGATTGAAAGCTTATTAACAAGAAATCAATGAATTTACTATTCAGGAAGCTTTATATCTAAATGGTTAGCTGAACTGGATGCTTAACCACACCACAGATTAGGTCTGATTCCATAACAGTTTCCTCCATCGTGATCTGAAACCTGCCAATGTTGCTGTCGGTCCAGTGGGCACACCGCAAATCTGTTTTATCCATATCTTCGATTTTGCTCTTGCCAGACAGTGTAATGTGGCGTCGGACAGTGGGCCACCAAAATTACAAAAACCTCGGCCGCGAGCTCAATTCAGGTATTTGACGAGCAACAAAAAATTTCATATACTCAATCTTTGACGCGCTACAGCAATTCTCAACTTTCTTCACTATTGACTAAATTGATCTTAAATCTACAAACTGAGGATTCCAGTCGAGTTAGACATTTTTTTCTTTATATCCGTCTCAAAGGATAAAAAGGATAAAGTTTTCGACACTGGTCAATCCCTGAGTGATGAGCCGTGCATTTCTCTTCAGTTAACTCCGTCTGAGGTGACTGAAAGCATATCTGGCCCTTACAATGATTAGTGATGGCCTCCTGCTGAACCAAGTCAGTGCTGTTTATCCTCCCAGACAAACCTGCAACCAGTCTGGTACCAATTTACCAACCCCGGAGGCTTGGTGAAATATGAGCATGCATGGCTTGGTGAGACATGAGCTCGAGATCGAGCCATTGACCTTGTGTGCGACGCACAGCCATCTCTGAACACTGCGACGCATGCGCTCTACCACCATCTTATCACATCGGATTTTATGCCGATGAAGTGATAAACAGGTAGATTAGGGCTATGATGGGATTGCTCGAATATCAATGTCAAGCATTTTGTGCAATACTAAGCAGTAAGTAGTCAAAACGTGCGTTCAGTTCTTGAATTACATTTAAGAAGCTATTTTTCAAACGTTTCTTTTTCCTTCTCGCAGCATCTCAAGCAAAAAGATACATGGATTTTACAAATATGGATATATATATGTGTAAATAGTTGTCAGATCATGTTGAAATCATTCTTGTAAAGCCAAAAATCTGGAATTTCATCAATATTTTTACCTATTCTCTCTTTTCCGTTTGTTTTCGCAATCCGACGACTTGTGAAAGTTACAGAGCTGTAACGTTTTTGAGTAGAACATTTTGCTATCGTCACTTCAAACAGCGTATTCAAGGGGTTCAATATATTGGCATGAGAGAAGAGAACAAGGCCGTGACGATGATCTCTGGTGCCCTCTCTATCTGCATGTCGATCTTCAAGGAGACCTTCCATGAGCGAAATCCGCGTAGGTGAGAACTCGCTTACATTTATTTATTTTTCAGTGGTGAACAGTGTAGTGTTAACGCCTGCCACTAATTCGCTCTATTCTGTCTCGTTACGAACTTGCACAACACTGTTAAATTATGTAGACAAGGGCATCTGACACTGTTCAATTCCAAAGACGTGCACCGTTTTTTTCTGACGTTATCAAATATCGTAAACGTGGTTCTATGCATGTTTGAAGTGCATGACAGCTTGCTGCAGCCAACCGATGTATAAAGTCAGTGCTGCCATTCAGCTAAACATTCTGGTACGAAAGCACATCCTAAAAGAATTAGAGGCTTGGTTGCATCATAGCGCAGTATCGAACCAGTGTCTAATTGTGCACTGTGAAGACCTCAATTAGTGGATACACTCACCTCACACCATAGGCGTGAAACAGTTGACCATTCTCATGAAAACCTATTTTGCTGAGTGCCGCTTTACCTCTTTTCCCGTTTGATACTTCTAAAAATTCACCGATAGTTCACAATTAAAGTAGAATAGCTTGAATTGAGAGTTTCCATTTGCTTCCATGTATAATGTTAGATTAAATTACTCTCACAAAAGAGAACAGCGACTTATTCGTGCTTAGTTATTGTCAGACAGATAGAGGACTTTAAATTAAAAGATGCATTTCGTGGTCCTCTGATATACGAAACGAACTGAAGAAGGAATCAAGAATTTTCTCCTTCATTACGTAACATGGAATGTTGAATAAATAGTTGATTCAAGGCCACCTTGACGTCAGAGAAATGGTGAGCACTCGTTTCAACGTCTTCAAATTTGAGAATCCACGTAGATCTTGTTAAGTCTTGAGTGCACTAGCTCTAAATGCTCGGAGTGCCAGTATTTTCCAAAATCATTGCAGAGGAGCTTGATTGTTAAAGAAAAGTTTTGATTGTCTGCTTGATAACTAAAACAAAACATCCACTGCTTGAAACTACTTTGTCAAAAAAAGTGCAACATGGCTTTTGCTTTGCGTTCCACATCTACCTGAGAATGCACAATACCTTGTTTTTTCATAATCCATAGTCGATACGTACACGATAAGCATCGTTAAGGCCGCTACTGATCCAGATTGATTCCCCCTGAAATAACTGTAAGCTTTGATAAGGGTTTTGATTTGCCTCAATGGCCGAAGTGGCCAAACTCGTGTTAGTGATATTAAGTGCGTTGAATAAGCGACCCCTTCTCGTCCCAGCCCGTCCGATGACATCGTACCCTATAGTTCTTGCCTGTATGATTGAATCTCCATAAAGGAATCAGTTGCTGGTGAACGTGCACTATAGCTATTGTTTGTCACTATAGCCTTTTCAGGCCTTAGATAGTGAGATGACACCGTGACTTTAGTCCGACTCTTGAAAGTGGAAGGTCGCTTGTGAGCAGCGTATTACACCTCGTTCACAAGTGGGAGAGGGAGAGCTCTGCGTGGTTCAGTGACTATGGGTATACGGGAGAGGTTCAGGGACATAGGTGACATGAATTATATAACTCATGGGACAAGTAACAATTAGCTTGCTCAGTTTCTCTAAAAGTGTGAAATGATGTAGAGCAACAAAGCTCAAATAATCTGTCGCTTTTTTCCAATTTTGGTGATTCTGTGCTCTATTTCTTACCTTCCAGTGAAATCGTACAACTTCACCTACACTGGCATTTTATTAAGTCTTCTCATATGCCACTAAAGTAATACAGGCGAAAATTATCAAGTAGGAGTAATCAAAATTGCTTAACAACGTTATTCAAAATATCATCATCAGTCTGAACATATTTGTGTCACCTCTAAGGAAACTATTCAATACCACACTCATGATTACCGGAGAAACTATGAATGGTGTTGTTAAGGATTTCAAATACTAGAATGAAAAAAATGCCTTGAAACTCGCAAAAAATTCAATTATGTTTCTTACATGCAATATCGGTTACTGTAGAAACATGATAACATCTTAGAATTCTTTTTATTTGACCGCCTTTAGCGGTGGTAAGATGTTATAATATAACCAATGATAAAGAGTGATGTGCGAAAACATTTGCGTCTCTTGGGATTCAAACCCACATTTCACCCTATCCGGGGGCGTGTAGTGCACCGCTTCGGCATCAGCAGAAATGTGGGTTCAAATCCCAGCTGACGCGAATGTTTTTGCACATCACTCTCAATCAATGGGTGTAATATAACATCTCAGGTTTATTTCCACAAGAAATTTCCCGGTAATGCTAGTTATAGTGTCACTAAATTTTGATTTACTCCGGATATCAGATGATGACGATAGATGTTATGAAGGAGATTTCTTGTGCTAAAGGTGAAGGAATTGTGAAAATCAATGATGAACTGTACTGCGAGCAGGTGAACCGAGTCTATGACGCGATGAAGAAAAAGTACCCGACACTGATTCGTCGAAAGCGCGCTGTTTTAGCAGAACGATGTTAAATTTTACAATGGAAAGAAAACTAATGAAAAGTCCAATGTTATGTAACGAACCGACGTCCTGCTATACTCAGCCCGGTTCAAAAGAATGGAAATCTTAGTGGGACCCTGTGATCGGGATCGAACCATTGCCCACGTGTACGTCACAGGACACCTTTGACCAATACGTGACACGCACCCATAGTGTTCATGCTATTGAGCTAAGGTATGTTAAACTGCAAGAGTGTTGGCAGTTCGAGGAGTGTACTGTGTCTTTTCTGCCGAACTTTGGCATTGAAGACCAAGGACCCATAGTTATAGTTTGGAATCTGTAAAAAAAAAATGCGGTTAGTCTTATGACTTCTTGTTAGCTCGAACGAGATACTACGTGACGGTCTTTGTGGCGTTCTTGTCCATCACAAAATTTTACGTGGGAAAGGAGACGATCACAGGAATGCTTTGTGTTATGAATGACAGTCACTTCTTACGTTCTTTTCGTTAGTGGCAAACTCACTGCAGCTAAAACATTTTTTGTTTTCTTTCCATTACAGGTATCAAAAGATTAAAAGTTTTCGAAATACCGCTTTTTGTTGCTGCTTTCATCGAATTGGCAAGAAATAGTACAGTACTATAAAACACTTCATTGATGCTTTCGAACTGTCTTTCTTATTCTTCATACTTCCAGAGTTTTTGAGGCTTGGAGCGCAAATAATCCCAACGCAGCATATTACAGCTGAATAAGCTGAGCTACCGGCTATACTGAATGCGAGGTTTTAAAAACAGTCGATGCAATGAATCTATGCATATTCACTGTCATTCATGATTCATCTACTGCAAAAATGATGATAAATCTCTACATCCTTGATATGAAGTAGAGTTCAGTGTGGGACGTGAGCAGCTAGTGAAAATGGGACACCTTCAAAACGTATGTATAAACCTCTGAAAGGCTCTAAACATTTTCACAGACTATTTTACAGGCATATATCCTAGATACTGTTTTCATAGCTTTTTTTTCTAATAAACTGCACCATGCTTTATATTCAGTTGTATTCCACATCACGTTTAAATCATGTGCTTTGACTTAATGATTTCAGCGTTTTGAATGACCAAAAGTAATTTTCTCTAGCGTTGTTTGTTAGCTGTTGTTATTGCTTTGTAATTTTGCATGTGATTTCACTGTAAATGTTACTCCTTTACCCTCTGTAACCTCTTCAAAAATCATGTCAATTTCCGCATTTGAATGTTATCAGCTTTCAAATAAAGATGTTCAACAGAATGGAGTTATATTCATTAACGGTCTTCGTTCATTGCTGAGTTTGAATATGGTTCACTCTTTTGAGCATCTTCCTCAAAGCGATAAAAAGGATAAAAAATAAATTTCTCGGCATTGATCAATCCCTGAGGGATGCGTTATGCATTCGTTATCAATTTTCAACTTTTTAGAGGTCTTTGAATACATATCTGGCTTAACATTAACTCGCGTTGACTTTCCGTTTCTCCGGATCTCTGCTACTTATCCCCTCAGGCACGTTTTCGACCAGTCCGATCTCAGTTTACCGACCCCGGAAGGATAAATGGCTTCCTGAGCCATGAGAGTGAGATCGAACCATCGACCTTGTGTAAGACGTAGAGCACTTCTAACCGTTGCGCGGCATGCGCTCTTTTTTGAAGCGGTAGTGGTGGTAATACGTACAAGTGATGTGATTTCAAAAGTTTGGTATCCTTTGCCCATTTACATCCCTAGCTGAGACTGGATAAGCTTGACATAGGCCAACCTTTAGTATTCTTATTCTCTTCATTCTATCATCGATTACTCTAATTCAAAAGGTCGCCCATTTATGCATCATCCTTGATGTTTACTGTCTTGCTAGTAGAGAATCAGAGAATATTATAACGTTCGAATACTTGGAGAGCAGCTCGACATGGTGTCATGTGAGGCAGGTGTTGTCAGAATCGGTTAAGCATTCAGTGCATAAAACAAAAGACCTTTGACGTAGTTGATGCATTAACACACGGCCCATCTGCGTGTTGACGCAGGCTCTTGATAAAGCTAGAACCAACTCAAAATCAAGATAACATTCAAAAAATTATGTGTGCTTCTGATATAACAAAATCATCACTTTAAGCATCATATTATATAAACTTTTCGAGCACTTTAGCAAATAAGAAAAACGCTGAAGCTAACGATGAGTAGGCAACGATCCGATTGTGTTAGAAGAGTAAATAAAGCGGCATAATATCAAATAAATTTTCTTAGGAGTGCTATCAAAAGATGAACATAAAGTTGACCGCGATTACGTTTTGGAAGATCTCAGAATGTAAGTATAGGTATAGCATTTGAATAACGGTGAAAAAGCCTAACTATAAAGATGACAGTTCAATGCTCGTTTCGATTCGTTTCACAATGATCGTATTTGATCAGCATCTTCCAAATGAAACATGTGATTCATTGTTGCAAGATAAAAAAAAACAGTATCGAGAGAGTCGCATCTTCACTTCTGTCCCGTGCTCTTCAACATTTAGCAACCCTCGGATCAGCCGTCCTCATGCGTGTTCTGTTAAAATTAATGAAAAAAGATTATCCCGCCAATAATTTAATGTCACTGTTAATTTCGCAGTGATAATCTGTAGTTGACTTTTCCAAATTTTGTTCTTTCTCAAATTGAATCGCTGATGATGAATACGTTGCTACCAATAAATACCTCATCATAGTTGAGGTTTGATTGTAGAAGGGGAATATACAAACTTCACTACCGCAGAAATGATGTCGTGCTCGACAATGCATTTCGGTTGTACAGGTAGCAATGCATATTGAAAAAAAGACATAGTCTGAGTGCTTAAACGATTTTTAGAACTACTTAAGTGAAAAAACTGCAATGAACACAAAAGTGACGGCAAAAATAATGACACCATGATTCTAGCAAACGACTTAATAAGCAAAGCTTTGGGATTTCTCTACGTCTAAAAAATGTTGTTTCCACCAATGAAATACATGATTACGATTACAAATGTACTACAAAAAAGTAGCGAAATTTGGTACGAAGCTGCAATTAGAAATGCGAGGTCATTGCGGTCTATAATCTTGTTCGGGTTAGTCACATACACTTTGTAAGAATGTTTTACACCTGAATAGAAGTGCATTGCTAAACCCATTTGAATTGCAAGAATTATATGAATCCCCTTCGGTTACTATGTAATAACAATCGAAGAGTAAAAGCAATATTTTTTTTGTGGCTACAGTGCGCCTTTCGTCTATTACCTGAAAACTACTGAGATTTCCTTTTTACTTGCAAAAAACACTTAACATAACGTTTATGACCATTTATCTTATACTCTGTACAAATATTTCAAACTTCCATATAGCAGGTTCTACTGGTTCTCAAAACTACTCAAAGCGGAAGGTAAGGTAATCATGTTTTAGAGTTTACAGCATGGTCCGTTTGATGGTTTTATCGCCCTGCGGCACGCGTGAATAATTCGCCCTCGTTTTCCTATGATGGAGATTACTCCGGCGGAATCAACTGAGCCGAAAGGCACCGCGTAACTGACGAAATTGTGGCGTGGAAACGTGTGTTTTGCACTGTATAAGTACCGTAATAAACCTCATGAAAGCTTAAAATGTGTCAACAGATAACAAAGGACGCATTCTAGTACTAGAAAGCATTTCATTGTTGTGACACATGATTAGTGATTTTTTTTATTGAGCACGTGTGTCTTGCAAATATCTCTAGGCAGCATAACCGATACCAGTGGCACGCGATGTTCGTTCTTTAACAAAGAATTTTTCGTTCATCAACCAGAGAGAACCAGCGGTTGTTTGACCGTTGGATGGTCAAAATTTCATCATCGGTTGGTCTATGTAAGGAGTAGATCCCCGAGTAACCGACTAAACGAAAAGGCGCCGTGCATCTGGCGAGGTTGTTCAACCGAAACACATGTCTTGCACTGTATAAATACCCATAACAGACCTCATGGAAAGCTGCGAAAACATCTTCTGCTGTTGTTAAGAGAAGTTTCGAAATAGTCCATTGATAAGTATGGTTGCATATTCCCCTAACAACCGTTCTTCATACAATCGCTAGTCAAGTACCATGGAAGAACTGGTGTGCGTTGGGTGTAAACAGTTCTTTGCCGAGTTCTCTGTGTAAGGGATAGGTCCTCGAAGAATGGCTCCGTTAAGCTGATGAGACTCTAAGGCTAAAGCACGTGTCTTGCATTGTATAACTGTCTGACACACCTCACAACAGTTTCAGAATATATTACCAAAATATTTATAGCTTTGTTACTTTCAGACACTTTAGTGACTTTTGGGAATTGTATGAAGTGCGAGGATATCGAAACCAAAAGATCAATGTCGCAATATATGTTTTCAGAGGTGGCGAATTGGGATCAGACTGGTCTAAGACTTGCCTGAGAGGATTAGCAGGAGTGATTCGATATGGCGCGAGGCCACCGTGAGTCATTTTAAAGGACAGATATGCTTTCAACCACCTAGAACGAAGTACAAATTGAAGGCGAATGCCGCATCTCTCAGAGAATGAACAACGCGGCGAGCTTTATCCTTTCATCCTTTTACCCACAAGTCGGAGAAAGTATTCATTCACATTCCTTCAGGTGTTTGAACAGGTTTGACTCGTCACTCTTTTGTAGAAGTTAGCATACGCACCAAATATTTCTTCTTAATTGCAGAAGCGTACTTAATTTTGGTGACGACTACCAATATACCAGAAGTCATATACAAGCGCTCAAAAAAGAAATGAAAAGGATTTGGTCGAGATTAAGAGAAGAAGTCAAAAACTATTCAGAGAAAGGAGTTCGTCGTGTTCTGGGTTTCATTCTTTAAACGTTCAAATTTTAATTTCTCACAATTCCACAGTGTAATCTTCTTACAGAGCATTTGAGCGAGCACACTACATTTTTTAGAAAGAACGCTTTTGTAATTGCCTTTCAAAATGTAGAAATAGAGTGAAAAATGTGAAAATTTTTGAAACATGAATTCACCTTTTAAACAGTGTGAATTGCATACTTATTCTACGCATCTCAATCTCATCTATTTTAATTTTTTAACTTCTGTTTGATAACTGGGTTTGGCACGGGACACGCTTGTTTAGTAAATGGGGTGCACTCCGATAGCGATGTTTCAGTTTTCTGATATAACGTAGATTTTCATTCTTGCTAAAGGAAGTTTAATTAACACAAGATAGTAGAATATTGAAGAAGAGGCTTCAGCGAGGCAATCGGTAGCAGATGCAATGTCAATACTCCGTCTGAATACTCGCGCTTCTCAAGAAGAAAAGCAAATGCATACAACAGGGACTCATTTCGAACTACTGTCCAACGTAATTAATCTCTTATCACGTATGTCACTAACGAATAACCTCCATACATTATTTCAAACGATTAAAGAGTTAAATGAGAAGTTATACAATCATTTTGTACCTCTGACAGCCCATGTGGTAACTCTCAGCAATGTGTGGAAAGCCGTCTCCGAATTAATATCAGAACCGTACGCTGTTGGAACGATTCTTATGTGTCCTTATGTCTAGCAGGTCGCCCATTAGACTCATCACAACATCACCTGCAAAGCGCTCGGCTAGTTTAGGATTCGTGCCCTCGCCTGCATAAATCTTCACAGTTAGGTGCACCCTCTTTCGTAACAAACTTTGATCTATTCCGTCCCATATTTGTTACCCTTAAAAAATACTGAGACAGCTTGGATTTTCCTTTGAGTTCCACCATCGACTCATTAATGCATAAATATCTTCTTGGTTTACCTACATTCTTACAGTGCCTCTTTACAAGTGTTAGCAGCAGGCGTACCCTATACAAGATGTCCTCTGGATCACATCAATCATTATCTTTAAGATGTAAGTGATTGATGACCTTTACAAATCTATTCTCTCCGCTTGATTTGCGATCTCAAATTGAGGTGTGAAGAGATGGGTGGCTGCTCCAATACACATAGCATAGCGGCACTACACTCATGTGAAGACGTGGGTCAATGACTTTCCTCAACTGATCAATCGTCGTACTTTCCAACTCCACGTATTTCTACTGGCCCGGAGCATTCGTTTAACTCACAATCAAATCGTAAGCAATACTCGGAATTTCTTGTAATCTTACTGCATTTTTCGCAGTGTTCCGATGTCTCATGTATACCTAAGAGAATTGAATGGAGAGCAAAAATGTGACCTCAGACGGGAGTTGAATCCTCGTTTCAATCAGGCCAAGGACGCCAGCTACCACTACACCACCAAGGTACATTCGCGCCACCACTTATTCTTTAGCATCAAATTCAAGGCATTTCTCACGAACAGTCCGTAGAAATCGGCTGGCTTGCAGTAACGTAGGACATTACTTGGGGCTGATGATAATTCTCACCAATCATGCACTGTACTCACTGCACCGGTAATTGTTGATACTCCTTGTTTAGCAATCTAACTCACTTTCCCTGGAGCTATCAGTTACACCTTGCGCATAGCCTTCTGGTTGCTCTTTCCTTCGTCGCCAGCGTTTTCTTCATCGCTGCACATAACTATTCTATCTGGCAGTACTCTCAAGTAGTCGACGTCTAACATAAGAATCAAAGTTTGGACAAATGCGCACAAGGTAGTAAGTTGTAAAGACTGGATGTCCGAGTTGTCGTAAAAGTACTAGAAACAGCTAAGGTGGAAATAAGTGAACTGAGCAAGATTTTCCAATTCTTCCGGTTTTCTGAAGCATTTGAGCTGTGTTCATTCAATAAGTTTTGTTGGAATGTAATCGTAATAGTGGACTTCGATCTGCGCGCCTAAAAGCACATCTTATATGAAGTCTTTAGGGGAGTCAGATCTCTAAATTTTGCATGCTTTTATATGGAGTTTGTTTCACTTAAGAAGCTGATTTAGGCAAACTGCTTTTGACAAATCCTACGATTCGCATTTCTATCATAGCAAAGAATCGGCCTTTCTTGCATCAATTCACTACAGTATCTCAAAACGATACGCACACTACACTTCCAATAGGACATCTTCAGTCATTATTAGAAGCGTTCACAATGCCTACATTCTACACAATTCGCAGTCATGACATAGTATATAGATTCTCTAGATACATTGGCAAGGATACTTTGTTGCAGATGTAGAACCACTATATTTCACAAGTTTGTGGCAACAGCCAATTGAACTTATCACGACAATAGCATGGAGCGTCAGAGAAGAAAATATGTGTTCACTCAAACAAAGGGTAAAACTTGGTGAGCTCAGAAAGTGATAGAATACGAAATTTCATTGCCTGCTAGTTTTCCTGAAAAAGAATGTTCTGTTTTGGACAAACCTAGAACAATACATAGGTATCCCTCCTTCTCTTCTTTGTTTATCATAACTATAACTGAAGATTTTGAAGGAAATTGCATACTGAATTGGGAAATGGAATTCTGACGTGCTCCAATAATCAAAAAATATTGCGAATTATCGAAGAACTGGGATCGCATGGAATAAGCGGCATTTTTGACGAAAAAATCATTGCTTTCTAATTTCGACCAATGCGAAGAATTTTGTTTGCTTCATGCATTACAGTACATGAAAACTGATCGAATTGAAAATTAGATTGATTTCATGGGATCGTAGATAAAATTTATATTGGTAAATATCGCATTTCTAACTTTCCCTCTATTTTTTGACGATGTTGAGTAAATTATCTTGAAAACACATTTATTACAACGAACGACTTTCCACGTAGACTAATGTTAAAGGACTTCTCAGGATGCGGCGGTAGCAAGTCTTGTTAGAGTTTGCATCTGTCCATTTGAGCAATTCTTCGGAAAAAAATGGGTATTTCTAACCCATAACTTTGAAGTAGAGACTGTAACGAGGTGCCGTTAAAGATCATTTTTTATTACAATTTATTTATCCAACAATCAGCAACTTATACATACTTTATACGTGATAGTAAGACAACATAATTAACCCTATAACACAGAACAATACAAATAAAATACTCAATCATGTCATGTTCGTTCACTAAACCCGTACCAATGGTTTACAATGAACAGTCATATCCGACTGTCATTCTGGCCCGTCTTCCTCAAAATCAAAAAATCGAATTGATCGTCGTTCGTTATTTGTCGTCGCTGTGAATCATTCCTTCATCGCATTCGAGTAAAACTTTCTTTGGTGGAGCACCGCTCGTATGAATGATCTCAGTGGACGAGCTCTTCATATGGAGCTCGACAAGTGAGCTGCTCATTTAAGCAGTGCTTCACCAAAGAAGGATGGACTAGAACGAAATGAGGGCGAAGAATCACGGCGAAGATAAACGCCAATGGAAAAGCGATGCGAATCATTAGTTCTTGCGAAGAGGAAATGCGTCGATACGTTAGTCGAATAGAACTGTCTATTGGGAACCTCTTGTAAAAGCTCCATCTACAGAGAATATGTGACTGATTGGATATAGCAAGGTAAAGGAAAGTCGATTTATAATATACAATGCTTGAAGCCAAATAACATCGATCAAAAGCGATATAGCTAAAGAATCAGTACTTCAAACAGTTCTCAGCTCAGATTTCAAGGAGATAGTAGGTTGGAGAAAAAGTTTCAAGAAAATGCTTGTAAAACAATTATTTATGCACCTATTACACCCGAACAACGAGAAAACTAATAGTCGAAGTACTCCCTTTCAACTTCAAGAACTTTCTGCACTTTTGCAGCGAAAGACTAATTTCACGAGCATAAAATTGCGATTTCTTAATGCGTTCACTTGCCACCGTTGAATTCTAACCCAACAGCCATTCGTGCATCATCGATAACCTAACTCGCTTGCTAACGTCATTTTGAAATAAGTAGACAAATTATATACTAATCAGCGCGGGAGAAGATGGCCTTTTAAATGAGCTCAAAACCACAAAAAATGGTTGAAATCTAAAAAAGTTACAAGCATTTTCTCAAAACTTTTCCCCAACCTATTACATCTAAAGCGTTCTTGAAATCAAAAAAAAATTGTTTAAACATGCATCTTCTCACAATTTTTCTTACGAAAACCAGCTTTTAGAAAAGCTATAAAAAGTTGATCCTTCTAGCATGGAATTTCTAACAACTTCTCGCAATGACCTGGACCATACACACAACACGCTTACGCTTGCCAGAACATCATTGGCTAGGAAATCTTGAGGCACATTTGGACGAATCTCACCATCTCCGGTCACTAAAGATTAACATTTGCGTAGAAATGCTGCAGTTATCATATTTCTTCATCACGTGACAACCACTGTAATATTACCAGGAACCTGAAAAAATAGGTACCTATTCTTGTCGGAAAAGCCTGCTCAAAAGCAAACATAAATTTAAAGGAGAAAAAATCCAAATCTCCAGCGATCCACCCAAAATATAGGTAAGATGGACACTTGAGAATCCAATAAGTTCTGGAAAAACGGCGGCATCGCCAAGGACTTTCTCTTCCATGCAAATAATCGTACCTGCGCAGAAAATGCTTCAGACTGTAAGTAACAAACTCAAAGTCAGAAAACGGAAGCGCGAATCATTTACGGTCTTTTCAGAGCGGTATACATCTAAACAGGTGCTACACTTTGGTATGTTTCAACAGGTAACAAGCGACAAATGTTCATTGCTTTCTAGTTCGGTTAAAACAGTTGTAATGTTTCCCACAGAGTTTTTCCGAAAAGCGAATTCATGTGACTTCTTTTCGCATGCGTTCTCCATGCAATTTATAGAAATCAGCAAGAGCTGTGTAGGTAGACTAAGACCTTTATCAAAGATCTAAGGAGAAAGCGAAACTAATCATGACAAAGAGGAACTACTTGCATTGGTAACAAGCAAAGGAGTAGTTTTATCGGTGAAAACTGGGCGGACAAGGAGGTTTGTGATGTACTGATGGACCACGAAATTCACCTTCACGTGGAACCATTGGATCTATTGAGAGTGTAGGTATATTTGTAACATCACACCACCGCTTAAACCGGTTACGGAAGAGAGTTCTAGTTCATTCAAAATTTGACAGCGTGACGGCGTTCCACACCAGTATCAGCTGGCTAAGCTAAACTATTGACTGTTAGTTGCTGACAGATCGATACATTAGTGTCAGAGAAAGAGTATCTGCAAACGAGTGCGGGTAATGCAGTGGTTAGCACGAGCCCTCGGTAAGTGTAAAATGCCGCTTTAAATTTGTCCGCTCTAAAACGTTTTTCAAATCACTCCACAACTGGCTATAGATACGCATCATTATGCCACCGCTAAACGCTGTTGGAGAAAAAAGTTAGTTGGAATTATTCTCATCAATGCTCTGCCACCTGTGTCATTAATGCAGTTGAAATTGATGCTCAATAGTAAATAAGTTTACCGATTTGATAACAGACGTCAATCGACTTGAGACCTAAGAAATTTTTAAGAGCTCTGTTGATCTTTTTACCCACGGAAACTAATTAGTGATAGAATCTAAAAGCACAGTTTCCCTCTGCGCTCACCAGATAAAGTTTGAAGTTAATGAAAAATTTTCCAGATCACGTGTTACAAAATATTCTTTCGCTAGCGTCTTTTTAGCAGTTTTCTTACTCTTTTGTGATATTACATTCTCATCATAATGCGTGAATTACACATGATTTTCTCGTCGTTATGGGACCTCAGTTTGGACTACTACACACCGCATATGACCGTCTCAGATGTTATGAAATCGCGAACTGAGATTCCAAGTTTGGACTAATTATTCTCCTCTTTGCACTGAGTTAGCTTTTGCTATACCTTGGTCCTAGTTGGTTCAAGTGCGTATACAATCTTTATTTAAGAAGGATCCGCAACTACTTGATTCCATAATCATGAAGCGCTAGTGAACGGCTATATTAGGATTCCTTCAATTAGCACGCACAGGGAGCGTTCAACTTGAAAAGGTAAGAGAGACTACTCTTCGAGCAGTAAGTGAACCGCACACGAACCCGGCCACATTCATGAGTGACAGTTGTAGGGGAACCAAACGAATGGAACAGGTGTTAAGACTGCAAGACATGTGAAAACCGAGCATCTCAACATTCGGATGGTTTAGTCGCGTTAGCACTTTCATAAAAGGTCTTTCTATAAGCCTTGCCACTAGAGCAATAAACACCGAACTTGTTAACCAAAAATATTACTTGAAGAAAAAGCTTCTTAAAACGCTCTGAAAATTCAGGATTTCAAATATAGACTGAATTAGAAACAGCAGTGATTATTCCTTAGAATAGAGACCATGATCGCCCACGATCTTCTGCCAACCGTCTGTTTTAAATAAGGAATGCTCTACCGATTCAGTCAGCCGTCGTCTCACATGACACCATGTCGAGCTGCTTTCCAAATATTCGAACGTTATACAATTCTCTAATTTTTTGCTAATGAGACAGTAAACATCAAGAAAGATGTTCAAATGGGCGATCTTCAGAATGAGAGTACTCGACGATGGAATGAGAGAATAAGAATGCTAATGGTTGGCCTATGTCAAGCATATCCAGTCGCAGCTAGTAATGTAAATGGGCAAAGGATGCCGAACTTTTTTCTAAGATCACATTACCAGTCCGCATCACCACCACCGTCGCTTCGAAGAAGATGCTCAAAAGTGCAAGCTTGGCAGCATGTGAATCATTTTCAAACTCGGTAAAGAACGAAGATCGTGAAGAAACATAACTCCACCCGTTTGGAAATCTTCATTTCAAAGCTGACAGCATTCAAATGTGGAAGTTTGATATGACTTTTGGAGAGGCTAGTCGGGTAACATTTAGAGTAAAGTCTCATACACGATCACGAAGCGATAAATAACAGCTACAAATTAGCGCTATGGAGGTATACATTTAGCCAGCTAAAACATTGAAACCGTTATCTTAAAGCAGATGATACAAACGTGATCAGGGATTCAACTGAATATAAAGGATGGTCAAGCTTATTAGAAAAAGAGTTATGCAAGCAGTATTTAGAATAAATCCTGTGTAAAACAGTCTGTGAAAATGTTCAGACTCCCGAGGTTTACATGTCTAAGCTATACGTACGCTTCGGAGGTGTCGCCGTTTTCACTTGTAGCCTACTACCCACACTAAACCCTTCTTCATAACAGGGATGGGGAAGCGTTAATTGATGCGGTGGTACTCAATATTGTGTTATCACCATTTTTGCAATAGATGGATTACGACAGGTAGTAAATATGTAGAGATCCATCACATCAACTGTTTTTAAACCTCTTCTTAAACATTCAACGTAGTGTGTGAGAATGTTCAAGACCTTTTTAAGGTTAGTGAATCAGAACCATAGGAACGAACCTCAAAAGTTTCTAAGAATTTCTGCACATTATATTGTTTGTTTAAAGCGAAGTTCAACAGCAGAGAATGAGATGAATTCCTAGGGAAAATGGCAAAATATAGAAATTTATTACGATTGCTTATGAATGAGAAGCCCAAGAAAAAATACATACATCGAAGTATGGCTGACGTATTTCTTGCGCGGATAGCACATCAGAAACAAGAACTTGTCTCAAAGCAATACTGCAACATGATCAATAGCCCTAGTAATGACATATGAACTTTTAGTGAGCAGACATTTTTATGTCGCACTGCTGTGATTTTTTGAAGATGGAACTCGTCGATTAGGCGACTTGTGATAGCTCCATTGAAAAGTGCTCCACATTACCCCGAGAGCTATTTAACAGGCGGGATATCAGGACTGCTATGAAACTTGGTGTATTAGAATTTCGCGACTACATCAAACCCCATTTCTGCCATAGAGAAGATATAATACTATGGATCTTTGAGAAGGACATTACAAGCAAACGTCTACTATGTATAATAAGTTCTCCATGATAGGCCTCATGTAATACCTGTTGCGACAAATCTTTGAGGATTCGCACCAGACCACTTATAGTTAATGCACAATTCGAATAAGTCCATCTTGTAACTTTTGAGCTCTGCGAAATATGGAAACTAAAATTGGTAGGATATAGAGAGACTACATAAAAGCTTCAAATTTGCGAAGCCCTCTTTTAATTATGAACACAGATCTTTTGCTATTCACGCGTCTCGCAATATATAGAGAGTCGAATTACTGCACTTTGCCTTAGTCGTCTAACTATCGCACAGTGTGCATCCTGTAAGTGATCCCGTAAGGAAACCCTAGACGATCTGAAATTCTAAGAATTACAGCAAAAAAACGATAGTGCGGCGTCTATGCAAAATTTAGAACATTCGGGACGATGTGTGCCGATTTAAATACGCACATCGATACGCACTATGGTCGCCGGATATTAAAGTCGATATGCATTTTTTTGGTAGTGGATTTCAAACAAGCGTATCATTCCCGCTTTCACACAGTTCTATAGCTTATCGAACGATGATGTGAAGCAAAAACGGGCTTGAAAAGGCAGTAATTCATATCATAAATATCCAAATCAGCCCATTCTGATGAGCAGCTACTAGTTTATCAACAACAACATTTGTTCAGTAAAACAGAGTGCAGTGATAGTGGTTAGGACTTTGGCTTTCCAGTCAAACACACTCCTAATCAAGCACTTTTGGCTTAAAACAGAAATACTTAATCGTATTAGATAATCAATTTACAAGCACTTACGGCTTCATTACTTCACGTTCTCCAGGCTTGACTGGAGAGCAGCGGCACAGAGTCGAACATGGAACTTATGACTTCTGATATGAGTGTGCCTAACTCAAGACGAAATTCTGACTTGTTATATCACACAGTTAGTCGCCTCCCCATGACACATCGTACAACGGTGCAGTCCTCGTTACGATTGCAAATTTGAAATGTCATACTAAAATGAGCCTACGAATAGACAAAGCACTACTTGTGAACACCTTCCACGAGCATGGCTAGTAATTGTATATTATCACAACTTCCGAAATCAGATGATGGCAGCAATGTATCTCCATGATGAACGGTGATAACTTATTGGATAGCGTAAAACACCGAGCAAAACAGTTATGACAAAGTGTAAAGTCTCTTTTACAGTTCTTCCATACTCTCAACCTCTCCCATCTCTAGATTATTGCACAATTACCGTTCTTTCCTAAAATCCGGCATAAATCGGTAACGACGCAAACAAACTGCACAATACTAGACTGTGCGTCTCCTATTCTCAAACCGTTCACTACAGTGAATTATATATGAACACGTCAGCTAAGATACCGAATAAAACTTTTCGCTTTAGTTAGAGGTTTTGCTCTATAGGTCTTTTTTCAATAATTTCAATTGAAACATGTGTAGCTCATTACTTGGGCCACATGTCGTCGCGTTGAATGTCAAGTGACTCGAACGTGCACCATATTACTTCCTTTTCTGCCCATTGGTTACAGGATTAACCAAGTCTGTTCTTCCCCGTCTTAGAAACTCTGCCAAAAATCCTTTTTTTGCTAGGTTTCTCGTGAAGAGATCGAGCCTTCTGATGGAAAATTTTTCCATGGTGCGCTTGACATCTGGAGAAATTCAATCGGCACCAGCTTCGTTCATTTGTTGTCATTGAAGCGCTAAAAGTCCTGGCAGCGTTATCTTCGGTAGCCTGACGCATAGTTCTCCGTCATTAATGTTCAATCGTTGACGTGGGCCAGAATTTTGGATCCTTCTTCTTATTTGTAACATAGGAGATACTCTCAATAAGAACCTTTCAACTGGGCTTACCATATTGTAAAGTATTCTTTCATCCTGTTTGCGTAGTGACTAGACCTCTAATGCGAATGTCAAGTCAAGGATAGTTGCTGAGTCGAAAAGGTGGACACGCAGTCAAGTGTTTCTTGTTCTCATCGCTATAACCTCTATGCTCTTCATGCTATCTAAATCATCCGCTTTTTTCTGTCTTTTTCCGAAACTAGATCATTTATCAAATGATTCCTTGCCTAGATAGATATAACGAGAGTATTCAAAAATTCATTCTGTTATTGTGAATGGAGCATTCAAAATAAACTCGCCATATATTAGAATCATTTTTGGAGATTTATTCAGTGATCAACCTTTTCACAAGCAGTGTCGAAATTGTTCAACATTCGCTACGCTAGGCTGGTGTTCAGTGTTATATAAACGATGTCATCAGCAAGGTCTGGTAGGTTAGAAACAGCTCATCAGAACTTGACATTCTGATGACACCGTTATGTCGCGAGCATTTATGATTTAATACATTCACAAAAGTACGTGCTGACTTCTATCGGCACATCGGCAAGCTATATTGATTCTGGTACTGTGCTGTATGCGTATTCGTTTTGATAAGGGATATTTTGCAATGCTTTTTCTGCGCTTTTGAAGTTATTTTATACCTCATCAAACGGCGATGTTGGAGCTGAGGCCAGCTTGGCGACGTAGTACTTCACTTTGATAACATACAAGTACAGTTCAGCGACCTCTGATGAGAGGCCACA
Source organism: Parelaphostrongylus tenuis (assembly GCA_019055375.1). NCBI lineage: Eukaryota > Metazoa > Nematoda > Chromadorea > Rhabditida > Metastrongylidae > Parelaphostrongylus > Parelaphostrongylus tenuis. The sequence continues at coordinate 84,376 of JAHQIW010003028.1, forward strand.
AGGTTGTTGAAACTGTTTCCTTCAAATCCGTAAACCTATAACTATATATATATATATATATATATATGTATGTATATATATATATCATATTTATCTATTTACCTATATCTACATCCATATAATGCATATATATACATATATATATACATATATATATATATATATATATATATAATCTTAAGGAGCTTCAAAGAGCGGAAACAAATGTCGTGCAGGTCTTTATTGTCAATGCAGAACATCTCGCGAGTTTTTTTACCAGCTGATGAACAGACAATGTGGCGTTATATGCTTCAACCACGGTATCAGAAACTTTGCCAATGGAACAAATGAGAATGATGACATGATTCTATCAGGGTACTCCGGATCATGGCGCCACGATTGCTGAAACAGTAGCGCTATAAAGATCTGTTTTTTTCTCGAAATCACTAAAATGAAAGACAATTCGAAGAGATTCAACTCATTATAACAAGTAATATCACGTTAACAGCGAAGGTAAATGCAATAGGATATACATCTGAACTATTCACCTCACAGCGGCCTTGCTCCATATAATACTCCGTGACTTTGTCTCCGAATCCTTCCGATTTGAAGCGGAGATCCATACATTTGCACAATACCTTAAAGAAAAATCTCGACTAGTATATACTAGACATTTTTTTTCGTTTGATACAAAATGATGACTTCAATCAACTGGCAAAGTCGTCCCATAGCTGCTTATCACTGAGATTCAAACTTCAAGAAGATTATGAGTTCCGCTGAAGCGATTTCACTTCTTGCTGGTCGACAATTTCTACACATTACTTGGTTTTAAACAATCTGAAATCGCAGAATGTCATCGTCCGTCATGCTTGCCCATATTAGGCATGCGAAGTTTACTAGTGAACCATTTCGCGAAGTGGCATTGTAATTAAAGCGATTGCTTGAATCTTTTCATGGAAAGTACGTCATACACAAAAGCATCTCAAAATATTATTACAGGATCAGCAACAGTCTTTGCATTGCAAAACAATTATGTAATCTCAGTAAGCAGACGCTTACGTATTTTACCATTAATCGCTTCTTTGGCGGAACTCTGGAATATTTTGCACATTATGTCGTGCGCTATATAATAACTGGAAAATCGCTGTCAATGTGCTACCCGGTATGAGAGAACTTCACGATCACGCTGAATTCGACTTTTGTTTTGAAGAATACATTATACCATCAAAGTGAAAAAAGGGAAGACGAGCGAATTTTTTGTTATTATATTGCAATTATAAATATTCCTATATAGGTCTGCAGCTGATGCCATAGGCAACAGAACTTATAAGACTTTTGAAAATGGATTGCTGTTCATGTGTACATTAGATTAAATCCGACTTGTGCATTTCTGAGCTTGACTGCAAATCTTGACAAACTGAACTGGTGGCTCAAAAAATGGCTATCAAGATCACCAACTCTTTGCTTATCTGCGAATTTGGTTGTTTTTACAATTTGCATGGTGCTTGACAGAATCAAGATTATGCTACTGTATGTTGCTCAAACCAACCACTTTTCGGTGCGAAAATTAGCGGCTTATACATTGTTGAAGTCTGCCTTTTAATATTGGAATAAATTCCGAAACAATTGAGGTCATGTCATAGAAATTCTAATACACATTTATCGTTATATATTTTGCGGCTATTAACGTTCCATTTACTCATTATGTTATGTTCAATTTGTACTTTGGAAATAATGATCGCTGGTGTAAAAGTAATAGCAATTTCAAATCGTGATTAAAAATGGGTCACAAAGTGCAGAGACAACATGCAACATCATCCGTTTTCGACAAAAAAATCTCCAACGAACGTACAGCGCAGCGATAGTTCGAGAAGTTTCGTGAAGGAGACAAGAGCCTTGAAGGTAGGAAAATAGTGCAATGAGAAGTTGACAACGACCAGTTGAAAGCATTCATTGAAACTGATCCTCTTGAAAATGCGAGAGACGTTGGAGAGAAGCTCAGCATTGATAATTCTACTTTCTTTCGCTATCATAAGCAAATTGAGAAGGTGAAAAAGTGGCACAAAAGTAATAAAGCTTTAGTTACAGTCGGCTGACAGTCCTACGCGGTACAGCGAGCGCTTCAAAAGTTCAACGAATTGAGTAAGAAGTTCTACCACATCTTTTATCTTCGCCGGATTTCAAGCCCTCGGACTACCGCTTCTTCGTGGATCTCGACAAGTTCTTGCAAAGAGAACGCTTCCACCATCAACAGGGAGCAGAAAATGCTTTTCAAATGCTCATCGAATCACGAGGCTCCGATTTTCAAGCAACAACAATAAGCAAGCTTATTTTTCGTTGGTAGAAATGTATTGATTGTAATGGTCTTCATTCTGATTGATGAAGATGTGCTCAAGCTTGGTTATAATCAATTATTAACTCGTGGTCTGAAACCGCCTTTAGTTTTGCACTAACTTTCACGTATGCACGTATTCACGTACGCATGCTTCGCATCTTGGTAGGCTAAACAAGGGCTATAAAGCTTGAAAATTTCGACGGCATCAATAGTGCCGTGATCGTCGATCGTATAGGAGTTGATAGAATCGCAACAGTTTGTGCTGACTTCAATAGGTGGGTGCACTTGCATGCATTATGGTCGCATAGTAAACTTGATGCTCGTTCCTTTTGGTAGTTAATTTAATTGCAAAGAGCTTTTCTAAACTTCGAGATTGTTTTACAGCCTACCCGGCAATGATGCTGGGACGAAATTGGCTTGAAGGCGCAGTACCACACTTAAAATCCAGTATAATCGTGGTTGTTCATGAGCAGTCACGAGGTTGCTAGAAATTGAATCCATTCTGCGAACTATTCACAGTGATAATGGTCGATGCTTCGGATACTGAAAGAATCAAATTGACATGTGATCTAAGCAGTGAAACGCATTCATAACCAAAGAGGTAAGACCTAATACACAATTATTCAATAACATAGTAAACAACTCACTTTTCAATAGCCACCGTTCCAATGCTTCACGTCCTTCAATTTTGATTGAAAACCTCCGCGTATACGCTTCAAAATATTTGACGTTGTAATCTTAACTGATAACAAAAAATCGAGCGGTTATGTCACGAAATCACTAGTTATCAAGAAAAGCTTGTATCCTTGCGGCTAACCCTTAAATTTCTAACACTTATCAAAGGTACTTTGTTAATTCTGCATCTAAAGTTTCATGTTCCTGTGCGAGTATAGTTAGTTCTGCTTCAAAATTTGCGAGTCATACGTCTGTGTCGAAAAGGCACTTAAAGGAGCACTTGGTTTGATATTAAGTTTGCAGGCTAAGTGATTCAAAACCGGATCAGAAGCACAACCTTTATTCGTTGTTACAGCGCATTAAATCTTTTTCAAAAGCTATCTAAGATATTGGCCGTTTTAAGCCTTACAGTGAAAAAGGTATTTTTTGATTTACTCAAAGCTTGTATAAGAGTTCGATAAATCAAGCAAAGTAGGAAGGCATATTTTACTTCTCAGATGGCTTTATTCTAGCGTTGTAACAGTTGTGATTAAATTTTGTTCCACACTAAAGCACTTCTCGCAAGATAGAAATTTTTATAACAAAATTTTAATTACGAGATAAAACAAATTTTAGCTATCTTGACTATGCGTTTGAATTTCGGAATAGACTTTTTGGAGCTCTATAATACATGAAAGAGGATTGAGTTTCAAACGTCCAAATTGTGGCTGTCATTTGTACTCCTCCGAAAACAAAATGCTTTTTTTAGCTTGTTCAGGTTGCTGTGTGACTTTATCTACAGCTTAAACCCAGAAAATTTCGGCGATACACATGGGCTCTAAAGAAAACCTTGTAATGCGTTGTTACAGTCAAAATAATATTAGTTTTTACTCACATGGCGTTTTGGCACGCCTTTCGCTGGGCAGAGCATTTCCTTTGGAATTCTAATAACTTTTTGATAGTGTGAATTCTGCCAATTCCATCGGTTGTAGTTAGTTTTTGAAAGACTTCTTAGTGAGCTGTAGCAGCCAAAAGTAAATTGCGTGTTCGCGTAATGCAATATGACACATGCCACCACGTACCGCTGGTAATGTGGATGGGATTTCGCAACATTGGCACATGACCAGCGAGATATCTCAAGCGTTCGTTTCGAGTACTACACTCAAATTTCAATACATTTCATGATTGTTCTTTGAACCAATCTGTCACGTGGACTGTTAATGGGGTCTTTTACAGCTCATTACACGTGCTTCGACCTTGACAGTCTCGTCGGTCGGGCAAAACCCTTGGTCTTTTCGCCAATCCTCTGCAGGTGCTTCAGCCCCACGCAAAGAGTGGCGACGACGAAAAATTTACACGGTACTGCCGTCAAGTAAAAATCACCAGATCGGCAGTGTTGTTTACTCGATTGTTCTTTAGCTGGTATTATGAAATACATTATACCGTTTGTTTCGAGTACTTTCTTAAGACCATGTGCGAATCTCAACATACTCATAATCAGCTTAACATTCTGCACATTGAACAGGTTACTAAACGTCAAACTGAATATCAGCTGTCTTCTGCTATTCATCAAATTCGCTTAATCATGAGAATTTTTCTTAGCTAATTATTGAAAAAGAAGCCGTTATGCTTTTACAAGAGCACAGCGTATTACAATCCAAACGTATGTGAAAGAAAGGGCATCAAATAAAACTTTAGTTCCGCTTACAAATCAAATGGCTATGATACAAATGGTCGTCATAGGGCAAATACTAAGGTCGGAAATTACTCCAAGAACGCTCGTCTTCTCTTCGTTACTGCTCTCGTTCCTCACAGTTCCATCAAAGAGTCAACATAGATTAAATAGTGTATGAAAAATTATGGTATAAATCACACCATAGTTATGGACTGTAATAACCATTTTTTGAAGTTTTCCAAGATGTAATTAAAGTTTTCTGGTTTTCTGGAAAGTGATCTTTATTGTGATGTGACTATGTCAATCTCTGAAACGCAATAAATTACTTTGAACAAATCATTTTCCAAAAGAAGTCCCACAAACGTGTAGAGCTAAATTCCAAGTATCAGAACCAATCCTAATTTTTGTCAGAAACTCCACATGTGATTCGTGCCGCGGATTGATATTACAGCTAGTATAAGCACTTTATCCGACACAAAGTGTTCATATAGCGGAAATTTTTATTTTTTAATTTTCTTTTGGCTGTTAAAGCTATCTGAGAAGTAATTTCCAAAAACAAAATATGTTGCTGAAGCAGGTAGGATTTCATCTATGTAATCGTAGAAATCTGATTGTAGAAAATATTCTATGTGGCGGGGGAATGCTCAAATTTGAAGCAAAATTTTGCTACAACTGTTAGAGCGCTAAAACATGTCATTATAAGATATGAGATATGCCGCTCATACTGACTTGATTTGAGCTATCTAATAACTGCCAGCCAAAACGTTTTACAAAAGCAAGGAATACGTTATTACCGAACGCTCAGTCAGGGTAAAGATAATGGTAAAGTATCAGAAAGTCACTCCTACGATTCTGTCATGCTCGTGAGCGCCTCATTTTTTGTGGGTATCACAAAATCATCGCCACTGCAAGGTCAGTTTTGGGAAGGTGGTTGGTAGGATCACTTGAATGAAAATGCACCTATGACTCTCACTACGAGCAGTAACAAAATCACTAAATATTTCAAGCATCCCTATAAATGTTTTAGAAAAATTTGCAGATTATGTATTCCGATTCCTGGCCGACTAGTACGGCAAAGTAGCATACGGTTGTAGAAAATTTCAAAAGAAATCAGGTCATGACCACCCTGCAGTCTTACTTACACCATAACCTAAAACGCTTTTGATGACTTTCGCGGGTTCATGAACACACACCTATGTGAAAACAACTTAGCACTTAAGAATGCTCTTTGTTAAGCCTTTTGTGACATTTCTTTACTACTTGTTAATCGCCCCATCTTAGGTATGTAAATGGCTTACTGAATCAAGGAACTTATTTCAAAATCTCATTTCAATTATTCAATCTGGCCACCCATAATCGTAATCAGGTACCTAAACGCACGATCTTTATCATATATGGCGCAATCTGTCTCCATCATTTGATCCACTGTCAGTTCTTTAGAAAATTCAGGTAAAGCTACATGAACAAAGCATCCACAATTCTATATTCAGATTTTCACACTTTAAGTTTTCAACCACAGCAATTAGAAATTCTAGAGCTCAAGCCAATTAAAATACTTGAAACAGCTTGTTTGCTGTTCACGTAGTAAAACATTGCACTAGCATAATCGACAAAACTTTATTCCCTATGTTTTCATGCTCAACTGGCATTGTTTATCGAATCAACATAATGATCCCTTGCTTTGATCTGAGTTCCACCAGAAATATATCCCCTTCTGCGGATGAAAACTTTTGTAGAACGTTGTGAGATCCACTAACGCTTACGTTTTCTTGATATTTTTGTGATCAAGCAAGATATACATTCCTAGCAGGTTCAAAAGTCGTGGCAGGCGCGCTTTACCTTCGTCAACACTTGTGAATATGTTATTGTACCTCTTCATTCGAACGACTTTTTGTGGACGTCGCTCAAAAACAATGATTGTCTGATAATAATGTAATATGCTTCAAGCCGTACCCTTAAAAAATCGGTCTAGTGAATAGGCATAAATCACTTCACCAACCACACAAGCTCGAGTGCTAGTCACCGAAATTTCAGAGGGTCGAGTTAAATAACTTGTGGTGTTTTCTTATTCGGAGTCGATTCTTCTATAGAGAACTAAATTTCAAAGGGAACGGCTGAACCGAAAGAGACTGCGCTACTGACGAGTCGCAGAGGACAAAACAGGCGCATGTCTAGCCTTTATCAAACCTGACAAACGGCTCAAATCAACGTTATGTCAACATGATATTGATGGAACCATAGCGACTGCTGAGACTAATTCACTCTTCCTAATAGAAATGTCGTATCGTTCTGAATAAAGAATACATGTTACAGAGGAGAGCCCTTTTGGTGTATGCCGCATCGCGATGCCTTAACACTACAGACACAATGCGACGACTGACCATCGACGAGATCTTGTTGTTTACAATTACATTCGTGAAGATTTGACCCTTTTATGAATGAAAAAGTGTCCATCGCTGTCACATGGATTGTCATGAGGGCAGTGGATACATTGGCACAATAACCAAGTTGTCATTAGACTGCAGAACTCACACTGGGTTCGAAGTTTCTAAAAAATCGGTATTGTTCAAACACTACTTAGATGAGCAAAGATCATATTGCGACTCATGAGGAACCTTTCCTAATGATGCGCTCCTGAGCCTTCGGCTTCTTCAGATTCATGAAGAATCGAGTTTAATGTCTATACACATTTATTCTTCCAAGACGGTTCTTCGTTGCTGAATCGGGTCGTTTATGCGAGGAGTAGGCCTGCAAGAAAGTGATCCATGCAGATTTCCATTCTGCCGCCCAAAACTGTAAGTGGGACGGAAGTTAAAAGTGCAAGTCAGAGGTCACAAATGGATACGGAGTTCTTAGTCGCACCATATCTACAATGCGTAAAAGTCGCGGCTAAATTATTATCATTGCAACAATTCTTCTGCACCAGGTTGTGAGGGCCACAAGAAACCATTCTTTCATTTCATCTCCTCGTGATCGTCAACTGTGTCTGCAGTCTGCTCAGATCATAATCACGTTTGGAAAGAGTCATCGCCAAGCAATCCTTCTCTCACCCATCGCTTGTCAGCTGGTCAAACGTCTCTGCTTCTATCTTGACCCATGCATCTTGATTTGTGGAAGAAAGGATAATGCCAGAAATTGTTCAATACGTCGGCGAACTAGGTGATATGTCTGCAAGTTTTTGTCACAAAACGGCTAGTTAATCTGCTCGGCCGTGATTGAAGTTTTAACCCATTACTCAGCCCCATCTTTGCTTCAGCATTTTAAAGCTAGAAGCAACATAACGTTAGGATGACGCTTCAGGACAACTATAAATTCTATAAGACAGAATTTGTCTGCAAGCGCTTCAAGATGTCACCCATTTAAGCAATTCAGTCATGCAAAAGCAGTGCTGAAGTAAGCAAAAACTAGGCGAAGGTTCCAATGTACTAGAAGCCTAGGAAATTAAGCATGGCGTGGTGCAATAATAGTTAGAAGTCCATTCAAGGTTTGAATGTTCAGTGGATTCGATAAGTTGCAGAGTAACCGAACAGATTATCATTTACTTGTCTATCCAGGAGCAGAAGCAATCAAGTGCATTTTGGTGTAGATAGTGGAGAATTATTACCAACATGATGAATACCAAGACACCTACAGCCACCAGTGACAGGTGGCGCTCTGGAAATGCGACTTACTGCGTACACACGTAATTATCATTGCAAATTCGCATACCCCCTTCTGTCTTTTTCTTCATTTCATATGTTCCTTGAAGGCCAGTTCTTACATCGGTCGCCATTGGCAACCATATGAAAGTTATTAACAGGCCTTCGTTAAAAATTATTTTTTTGATCATAAAGAATGGTATGTTGTCATCTTCGTAGCACCTTGATGCTGGCATATATTTCAAGACGTGGAGGACATGCCGCTCCCCACCCATGAGCTTCAAATGGCTGTCTCTATGTTTACGAAAAATGATAAAAATGCACGTAAAGGCTAATTCAACACAATACAAACAGTGTGACCATTTACGGAATCCACACGCGTCCAAAGCAGACAAACTGTGCAATTCGACATGTCTATATAATTATTAATGCATCAATAAGAATAAGGCATGGAGAACTATCTTAGCAGGACATCAACAAATTAAATATATATATATATATATACATATATACATATCTATATATATATATATATATATATATATATGGATAGATAATAGCTATAGGCATGAAAGGACGAAAGGATAAAGCTTTCGGCGTTGATCAATCTCTGAGGGATGCGCTATGCACTCGTCTTCAATTTCTGACTTCGTTTGAGTTGATTTAATGCACATCTGGCCTTTACAATGCTCGCGGTGGCCTCCAGCTGAACCGAGTTGGTGCTCCTTATCCTCCCAGACAAGTCTGAGAACAGTCTGGTAACAATTTACTGATATCTGAGGGATGAATGGCTCTGTGAGCCATGAGCGCGAGATCGAACCATTGACCTCGTGTGCGACGCAGAGCACCTCTAACCACTGCACCAGGTGCTCTTTTAGCTATAGGCATATATATATATATATATATATATATATATATAAACCAAAACTACTTTATCACGCATGATGCGCTTTGCACAGTAGTAGCAAATCAATGAGTGGTTATATGATGGTGAATGTATACGTTATACCGCTCTACGAATTAGGAATGTCAGAGTTGGTAGTTCATGCTCAACGATCTAGAAATCTGCTTTTACAAATTCAGTATCCAAAGTTGTTCTAAAACTACTTGGAAACTTCTTGAGTTACTTGGCGAAGATACGGTTGACGAGGAGACACTGCAACCTTGCTTCAGAAAACTTCCTTTCAGTGGTTTCGGCCTTGAAGATGACTAAGCTCGTAGACGTCTTTCTGCTATTGCTGACGCTTAACAGGAGATTTTGGTGGAAGAGAACTCTAGCACATTTGTTGAAGAACTTTCGGTTAAACTCTAAGAAAGGCTCTCAACTGCTTAAGAACATCTAAGCATAATTCATAGGTTGAAAATCTCAACAAAAGACGTCGCAGGAGTTGGAAAGTATTGTGCTATCAACGTTGACTTTATTTCGTACAATCTAAACTACGAACGCTGTCCGAGTAGGACTCTCCACAAATATTTTGCTGCAAACATAGAGCAGTAATGTGGTGGTAAACAGAAACAGAGAGCAGAAATGTCAGCACTGGCATAATCAAAAAGAGGCTTCGTGAGAACGAACATGTATTATATTTCAGAGGAAATAATATCTAACAAACTATTCCATCTACTTCATATTAACACCGCATCCAGAAATCAAATTATACGTGACACCCTTCGAATTGAATGTGATGATTTCTCAAGCCGAATAAATGCCTTGGCGCGCGAACTCTGTTTTCTTTCGAGTCTCACATATATTATATAACTCGGTATATTGAGGTATTTCATCATATAAGACTGAAAAAATCCATTGTTATTACTGTTTTCTTTGCAGTGTCATAATGTTTCATATACACCTAAAAGAATTGATTGATGAGCAAAAGCACGACCTTGGACGGGAGTCGAGCCCGTGTTTAATCTATACCGGAGACGCATACTACCACTGCACCACCGAGGTACATCGACACCACCACTCATTCTTCAAAACGCGGGTTCTACTCCCGTCTAAGATTGTGTTTTCGTTCAATACTCAATTCTCTTAGGAGCAATTTCAGATTCTTTCATCGCAATTTCGAGTTGAGTCTATGCTTTTCGCTGTTTTACCTCTAAATGCTAATCACCTCATTGTCGGTAGTTCTTCATGGATAAATATCTGGAGGTTATTATAAATGCGCATGTTGTAACTCTGGTTGCTTTACAGAAACAGAGAATTACTGGCAGGTAATTACCATAGAAACGTCAAGTATAAAAAGTCACTATCGGATGAGCTTATTTCACTCAAAAGATATTTCGCACTGGCAAACGCGACTCCGCACTTCGCAAAGAACACCTTTTGTGAACACTCACCTTGAATATAAATTCAACAATATAATCAAGATATTGGTGATTTTTGGCGAAGCTGATTGGGAACCAGTATGTTGAAACAAAAGCATATGTGCGTTGTCCTTGTGTAAAAAAGCTTTGCGCTTCATGGTCGTGATTGTTTATTGACTTCAGCCAGAGGAGCTCGATCAGCTCGCTATGCAATTCAGTCAGCAAAACGTAAATGAACGTCCACAACTGTACCAACCATTCTGCATTTATGTGCTGTATGCATGCTCTCTTGCTCTACATAATATTGTGGAGATTCGTAGCCAAAATTTTATTCAAAATATAGTATGCAGCATTCCACAAATGTTAAGATTTCACATGTGCAACCCATCTTTTCTAACCCCTTCGGATAAAGTTTTTAAAGTCTAGGGTTGTACATCTAAAAAAAGCCTGATATTTTTCGAATACTGCGACTTAAATATAGTGTTAGTCGGTGCCGACAGTTTTTGACAATGTAGACGCAGAATAAGATGGAGTTCCTTAAGAGAGTGTACGAAATTTCTATTATTTCAAGATCAAGAGTAGAAAACAAGCCCATAGTCCGCTTTAATATACGAGAAAGTCAACAAGCACAGAGCAATTTCACTACAGGAATGGTATGAGAATTTGTGTCCTTGAAAAGCCAAGCAAAATTAGAAAGAGATAGATCAATTGGTGAAATAGTTCAGATGTAATTACTGATACAATTTCTAACAGTTCCCAAGACCAACTGTATATTAACCTTGGCATGCTACAATAAAACCTAATCGATCTTCAAGCAAAACACAATGTCTTATATCTACCTTTATTCAGCAGCTGCCGTTTCGGCAGTTCGCCTTCTTTGGAGCCTGGAGAGGTCAAGTTTTTTGCAATCTAATTACTCAAACACCTCCATTTCTCCTTTAGAAAAAATCACCAGAAATGTATTTCAATCGCATCAAGCACTTGAAACAACTTTAAGCATACTCACCCCTTTCTTGTTTGTGTTCCACTGGATGATTATAGCGGAGATCACCAGAAGACGATCACATAGGCTTGCAATGACCCTACCCATCAAAACAACACTCTTATATACTGACTCATATCACTGGTGATCACGAGCCATTCCTCCTTGCCGTTTATAGTTGGATTGCTCGTGTTAATCTGAAATGCTTTCAAAATCTTAATTCGTAGAGCGATATAACGTATACGGTCAAAATCGTATTACCTCTCATAGATTTTCCACTACTGTACAAAGCGCATCATAGGTGATAAAGTCACTATCTATCCATATATAAATATAAATATATATATATATATTTGTTGGTGTTCACGAAGATAGTTTTCTATGCCTTATTCTTCTGATGCATTAATAATTATATAGAGATGCCGAATTGGACAGTTTGCCTGCTTTGGACACATAATTCCGTGAATGGTCACACTATTTGTACTGTGTTGGATTAACTTCTACCCTTACGTGCATTTTTATCATTTTTCGTAAACATAAAAACAGCCATTCAAAGCTGGTGGGTAAGGAGCGGCATGTCCTGTCGTCGTGAACTATCTGCCACTATCAAGGTGCTACGAAGATGACAACAAGCCATTTTTCATGATCAAGAAAGTAATTTCCCTGGACGGCCTGCGAATAACTTTCTTGTGGTTACCACTGGCGACCGACCTAAGAACTGGCCTTTAGGGAACATTCGAAATGAGGAAAAAGACTGGAGGGGGTATGCAAATTTGCAGGGATAAACACGTGTGCTCACAGTAAGTCGCATTTTCGGAGCGCCACCGTGTCACTGGTGGGTGTAGGGGGCTTGATATTGATCAAATTGATGCTAGTCCTCTTCTATCTCCGTAAAATGCTCTTAACTATTTCTGCTCTTAAGCGACAAGTGAATGATAATCTGTCCGGGAGACTGCAAATTATCGAATTCCACTGTACGCCTTATATGGACTCCTACCTATTATTGCACCACGCCATGCTTAGTTCGATATGAAAGATGAAGTAAGAATGGGGCCGAGTAATAGGTTAACACTTCAATCACGTCAGAGCTACTTTGCCCCTTCGACAGATTAACTAGTCGTTTTTTGCACACATATCATCTAGTTCGCCGATGTACTATACAATCTCTGGCGTTATCCTTTCTTCGACAAATCAAGATGCATGAACCAAGACAGAAGCACAGACGTCCGACCAGCTGACAAGCGATCGGTGAGAAAAGGAATGCGTGGCGATGACTGTTTTCAAACGTCATCATGGTCTGAGCAGATTGCAGCCACAGCTGACGATCACGAGTGGATGAAAGTAAGGATAGTTTTTTGTGGCCCTCACAACCTGGAACAGAAGAATTGTTGAAATAATCATAAATTAAACGCGACATCTATGCATTGGCGCAACTAAGAACTCCGCATCTATTTATGACGTCCCCGTTGCTCCTTTTCTTCCGTCCCAGCTAAAGTTTTTGGGCGGCAGAATTGAACTTTGCGTTCTTTGCAGGCCTACTCCTCGCATAAACGACCCGATTCAGCAACGAAGAACCGTCTTGGAAGAATAATTGGATATAGACAATGAACTGGATTCTCCATGACTCTGAAGAAGGCTAAGGCTCAGCAGCGCCATTATTAGGAACAGTTCGTTATGAGTTGCGATATGATCTTTGCTCGTCTATACATTGTTTGAATATCAGCGATTTTTTGGAAACTTCGAACCTAGTTTGAGTTCTACAGTCTATTAACAACACGGTTCATATGGTAATGTATGTATTGCCCTCATGACAATTTATATGACAACGATGGACACCTTTTGAATTATAAAAGGAGCATATATTTACGAACTGCAATTGTAAACAGCAAAATTTCGTCGATATTTAATCGTCGCATTGTGTCTGAAGTGTTTTAAGCAATCGCAATGCAGCATACACCAGAACGGCTCTCCTCTGTAACATATGTTCCATATTCAAAATGAGATCGACATTTCTATTCGCATGAGTAAATTAGTCTCAGCAGTCGCTATGGTTCCATCAATATCATGTTGACATAACGTTGATTTGAGCCGTTTGTCAGGTCTGATAAGGGCTAGACATGCGCCTGTTTTGTCCTCTGCGACTCGTCAGTAGCGCAGTCTCCTTCGGTTCAGCCGATCCCTTTGAAATATAGTTCTCTATAGAAGAATCGACTCCGAATAAGAAAACACCACAAGTTAGGTAACACGACTCTTTGAAATTTCGGTGACTAGCACTCGAGCTTGTGTGGTTGGTGAAGTGATTTATGCCTATTCACTAGACCGATTTTTTAAGGGTACGGCTTGAAGCATATTACATTATTATCAGACAATCATTGTTTTTGAGCGACGTCCACAAAAAGTCGTCGAATGAAGAGGTACAATAACATATTCACAAGTGTTGACGAAGGTAAAACGCGCCTGCCACGACTTTTGAACCTGCTAGGAATGTATATCTTGCTTGATCACAAAAATATCAAGAAAACGTAAGCGTTAGTGGATCTCACAAGTTCTACAAAAGTTTTCATCCACAGAAGGGGATATATTTCTGGTGGAACTCAGATCAAAGCAAGGGATCATTATGTTGATTCGATAAACAATGCCAATTAAGCTTGAAACATAGGGAATAAAGTTTTGTCGATTATGCTAGTGCAATGTTTTACTACGTGAACAGCAAACCAGCTGTTTCAAGTATTTTAATTGGCTTGAGCTCTAGAATTTCTAATTGCTGTGGTTGAAAACTTAAAGTGTGAAAATATGAATATAGAATTATTGATGCTTTGTTCATGTAGCTTCACCTGAATTTTCTAAAAAACTAACAGTGAATTAAATGATGGAGACAGATTGCGCCGTATATGATTAAGATCGTGCTTCTAGGTATCTGATTACGATTATGGGTGGCTAGATTGAGTAATTTAAATATGATTTTGAGATAACTTCCTTCATTCAGCAAGCCATTTACATACCCCTTAATCTGTGAACTTTCCCAAAACATAACTGGCAGGCTTGGAATATGCAGTGATCTTGTTATTGCTCGTAGTGAGCGTCATAGGTGCATCCTTATTCAAGTGATGCTACCAACCTCCTCCTCAAAACTGACCTTGCAGCGATCATAATAACAGGAAGATATGAGGCGTTGAGAGCATAAGAGTATGGTAAAACAGACCTTCTGGTACTTTTTCGTTATCTTTAACCTGATTGAGCGCTTCGCTAAAAACGTATTTTTTATTCTTGTATGACGTTTTGGTAGTCATGCGACGGTTCAAATCAAGTGGATTTGGACGGCATATTCTATTTCTCAAGTGACTTGTTTAAATGCTGTAACAGTTGAAGTAAATTTTTGCTTCAAATTTAAGCATTTTCTCGCCATATATAATATTTCTTATAATCAGATTTATACGATTACATAGAGGGAATCGTACCAGTTTCGACAACATATTCTGTTTCTGGAAGTGACTTCTCAAAGAGCTGCAACACTTAAAAAAAAATTAAGTTTCGCACTCTATGGGACACTTCATATTGGCTAGGGTGTGTGTACTAGCTGTATGTCAGTCGGCCGCACGATTCACATGTGGACTTTTTCACAAAAATTAGGACTGTCTCTGATATTTCAAAATAATCTCAACACGTTTATGGACTTTCTTTTGAAAAATGACTTGTTCAAAAAAAATTTATTGTCTCTCAAAGAATGGCATAGTCACATTACTATAAAGATCACTTTCTAGGAAATCAGAAAACTTTGACTACAATCAAGGAAGCTTCAGAAATGGTTATTCCAGTCCACAACTATAGTGTGATTTATATCATGATTTTTCATGCACCATTTAATTGACGTTGAGTCTTCAGTCCAATTGTCAGTTCAGTCCAAATCCAAGAAACGAGAGCAGTAACGAAGGGAAGACGAGCGTTCTTGGACCAATTTCAGACTCTAATATTTATCCTATCATGACACCTATGCTTGTACCATAGCTAGTCAATTTGCAAGCAAAACTGGAGCTTCAGTTGGTGTCCCTACTTTCATAGACGTTTGGATTGTAATACGGTGCGCTCTTGTAAAAGCACGACGGCTTCTTTTTCAATAATTAGCTAAGAAAAAATGCTCATGATTGAGCGATTTTGATGAATAGCAGAAGACAGTTCATAGGCAGTTAACGTTTAGTGACTTGTTCAATATGCAGAATGTTGGGATGAATATGAGATATGCTGAAATTTGAGCGTGGTCCTAAGAAACACTCGAAACAGACGGTATAATGTTGAGATAGCCTCGTTGGTCTGGTGCGAATTCTGCGAATTCCCATGCACATACGGGCAGTGCGTGGTGGTGCATGTCATTGATGCACTTCGTGACGCTCGACAACATTGACGAAGAATACGGTCGGTTCGCTGAGTATCTTCACGTAAGCGCTGTGAAAGCCGAGAGTTCTAAGGTTACGAAGAGACGCTCGTATCCGCGGACACTCGAGCTGATAGGTCAGCGTGAAAATGCACGAGATACAGGCAACCGAAACCTTACGTCCGAACTTGCGGAACGCTGCAGAGAAGCGATAAAAGAAGACCTCAATTAGAGAAGAGCAGTAGTTATGACAGAAGCTACAAAAGCAGGGAAGAGCATCCAAAAAGCCCATCGAGGCTTCGCCAACTATAAGACCAAGATCTTTACACTCCGTTACCATTGCGGGACACTCACACTTTCGAGAAGGGCTATGGAGAAAATCATCCACCTATACTTTTCGGATCTCTTCGCTAACCATGTCCTCTTACCGTCATACAAATTAAAAGAGAATGGATATATTGTTCCACCGGTTTCCCCATTCCAAAATTCGACATGCTATATCGTCGGTGAAGAACAGAACAACACTCGGTCCAGAGGGAAATAGACCAGAACACATGAAGAAGCTGCCGCCAGTTCGCATCAACACCCTGGCTCTGCTCTTCACTCGCTAAATGTCAGAATGCAAGTCTCCATTCAATGGAAAACCAGTAATAGTGTATTGTTGTTAAAAAAGGGAGACCTTCACGACGTAGGCAACATCGCCCAATCTGCTTGCTGTCCGTTTTCTCTTACTCTTTACTCGAGTCATCCTAAACAGGATTGACAGAACACTGGACGAAGGACAGCTATGCGAACAAGCAGGATTCCGAAAAGGATTTAGTACCATAGACTACATCCGCACGACTACAAGGCTCATTGAAGTTTCACGAAAGTACTAACAACCGCTCTGTTTCACTTTCCTCGATCTGAAGAAGGCCTTTGATTTAGTGGAAACAGAAGCAGCAATAGAGGCTCTTGATAACCAGAGCGTCCTTACTCGGTAAATAATGATTCTTTGAGAGATTTATGAAGACATCACGACCAAGATGTTTTTCATTCTACAACAATATCGCCATTGACGTAAGAAGAGGGGTTCGACAAGTCGATACAATTTCGCCAAAACTATTCACTGCCACTCTACAAAACGCCCGAACATTAGAATGGGACGATATGGGAGTGAAAATTGACGGTCGACAATCAAAATATCTTCGCTTTGATGACTATATCGTTCTGATAACACCAAACATCAGCCAAGTGTAACGAAAGTTGACCGATTTTGATAATGCCTGTGAAGGATAGGTTTCAACTGAATCTGACGAAAACGATGTTCATGAGGAAAGCATGGATTTCGAATGCCCCATTCACGCTCAACGGAACGACAACCTGCGAATGCTCCAGTTACGTTAACTAGGTCGTAAAATCAATATGATGAACGACCTAGCTCCAGAGTTGAGCAGGAGGAAACTAGCGACTTGGGGAGCGTTTCAAGAGCATCGAAGATGTAGTAAACAGGGCTAAGAACGTCCGCCTCCGTGTCCACCATCTCGACTCGACGATTATCTCTGCCCTAACGTGTGCAGCAGAAACCTGGTCGCTAAGTAAACAAGATGAAAGATTACTTGGCGTTATCGAACGCGCAGTCGAAAGGTCGATGCTTGAAGTAGCCCGTATCTCGCAAACAAGAGAAAGGATCCGAAGTTCCGACCTATGCCAAGGATCGAAGGCCAAAGGTGACGTTCTAGACGCCAGTATATCGAAAAAAGGTGTGCTGGAGACGTGATGCGTTTCAGCGACAACCGATGGACGAGAGTCGTTACCGATTGTATTCCTCGAAACATTAAGCGTTCTACAGGAAGACCACCGACCCGTTGATCCGATTTCTTCACGAAAGCTATAGAAAAAAGATATGATGCTTCAGCGAATTCGTAGAGCGAAGAGAGGAAGAACCACTGGGTTACTCTTGCAGACGATAGGGAAAAGTGGAAGTGTTGCTGCGACCCGCTCGAGTCACTCGACGAGCACACGGGACGACAGCACCGATGATAGATTTCAGATTTTACGTGCCCTTGGACATTTTCCATTTGTTCTGCATTTATTGCATTCTGGACAAACCTACATACTCGTAAAGAGTTATCACATTACTTTTACCAAGTCTCAATAGAGTATTAAGGTAGTGATTTCGCAACTGTCATTCTGTTATGAATAATGATTTATGAGACTCTAACTTTTGAATTTTCTTTTTTTTTCGATTGGCCAGAAATGATTATCAGTCAGGGTTTTCGGCATGACATGTACTATATCGGCACAAATTCGAATAGCAATCAATATGCTTTATGCAATCAAACAACTTTATAGCGTATGATCCACCTTTTTCCCTTCTTTTTGCAAGCTCCTGATTCTAGAAGAAGTGCCAATTCAATAGTGTTTGATTTACATGATTGACTATTATGAATTGCTGATCAAAGCCACTTATGTTCTACAGACGAATCACTAATTAGAAACAGCTCAAACTATCGATCCAAACAGTAAATGATCGGTGGGAAATTCTTTATTCTTAATCAGAGTCGATAATCGACTAAACTGATTAGAAACTTATTAACAAGAATTCAATGAATTCACTATTCAGGAAGCTTTATACCTAAATGGTTAGCTGAACTGCATGCTTAACCATACCATAGATTAGGTCTGATTCCAGAACGGTTTCCTCTTTCGTGATCTGAAACCTGCTAATAATTTTCAACTTTCTTCACTGTTGACTAAATTGACCTTATTTCTATAAACTGAACAATCCAATCGAGTTAAACACTTTTTTTCCTTTATTACCGTCTCAAAGGATAGAAAGGATAAAGCCTTCGGCGCTGATCAATCTCTAAGTGATGAGCCATGCATTCGTCTTCAATTTTAACTTCATTTGAGACGAGTAAAAGCATATCTGGTCTGTACAATGACTTGTGATGGCCTCCTGCTGAACCGAGTCAGTGCTGCTTATCCTACCAGACAAGCCTGCGATCAGTCTGGCACCAATTTACCAACCCCGAAGGGATGCATGGCTTAGTGATCACGATCGCAAGATCGAACCACTGACCTCGTGTGCGACGCAAAGCCATCTCTGGCCACTGCCCCGCATGCGCTCTACCACCGTCTTACCACACCAGATTTCACGCCGGTGAAGTGATAAACAGGTAGATTAGGGCTAACATAGGGTCGTTCGAACATCAGTGTTAAGCATTTAATGCAATATTAAGCCGTAAGTAGTCAAAACGTGCGTTCAGTTCCTGAATTACATTTTAGGAAACGTTTCTTTTTCTACCCCGCAGTATCTCAGGCAATGAGAAACATGGATCTCACAAATATGGATATATATGTGTAAATACTTGCCGGTCATGTTGAAATAAATCATGTAAAGACTGAGATTTAGAATTTCATAAACATTTTTACCTATTCTCTCTTTTCCGTTTGTTGTCGTCATCGGACTACTTGGTTACAGACCTGTAGCCTTTTTGAGTTGAACATTTTGTTATCGTCACTTTAACAGCGTATTCAAGGAGCACATTGCGTTATTGCTCAATAAATTGCTATGAGAGAGGAAATCAAGGCCGTGACGATGATCTCTGGTGCCTTCTCTATCTGCTTGCTGAACTTCGAGGAGACCTACCATGGGCGAAATCCGCATACGTGAGAACTCGCGTACATTTACTTATTTTTCGATGATGAGCAATGTAGTGTTAACGCCTGGCACTGATTTCCTACATCACCATATATCGTAGACGTGGTTCTATGCGCATTCGAACTGCATGACAGTTTGTTGCAGCCAACCGACGTATCAAGTCAGTGCTGCCATTCAGCCAAACATTCTAGTACAAAGGCATATTCTAAAGGAGTTAGAGGCTTGGATGCGTTATAGCGCAGTATCAAACCAGTGATCAATTGTGCATTGTGAAGGACCTCATTCAGTGGATAAACTAGCCTCACACCAAACACGTAAAATAATTGATTATGTTCATGGAAACCTATATTGCTGAGTGCCACTTTACCACTTTTCCCGTTTGATTCTACTAAATATTTTCCGATAGCTCACAATTGAAGCAGAATAGCTTAAATTGAGAGGTTCCACTTCCACTCATCCACCATGTTAGATTAAATCACTCTCACAAAAGAGAACAGCGGCTTATTCGTGTTTAGTTATTGTCAGACAGATTGAGGACTTTCCATTAAAAAAGGCTTTCCGTGGTCTTCTGGTAAACGAAACCCACTGAAGAAGGAATCATGAATTTTCTTCTTTATTACAACACATAGAACTTTGAGTAAAGAGTTGATTTAAGGCTACCTTGACATCATAAAAAAGGTGAGCACTCGTTTCAACGTGTATAGCTTTTAGAATCCACGTAGGCACTGTTGAGTTTTAAGTGCACTCGCTCTGAATACTCGGAATGCCAGTAATTTCCAAAATCAGTGCAGAGGAGCATAATTGATAAGGAAACTTTTGATTGCCTGCTTGATAGCTAAAACAAAACATCCATTGCTTGAAACTATCTTTGTCAAAGAAAATACAACATGGCTCTTGTTTGCGTTTCACTTCCACACGAGAAGACAAAATATCTTGTAGAATTTAAGGCTCTTTGTGTAATACTTCTCTATGTTCGTTAACTTTCTTCAACATTGCTTTTTTCGTAATCTAAAATCAATGCGCACACGATAAGCATCGTTAATGCTGCTATTGATCGAAACTGAGTCCCCCTGAAATCACTGCAAGCTTTGATACGGGTATTGATTTGCCTCAATGGCCGAAGTGGCCAAACTCGTGTTAGTGATATAAACTGCGTTGAATAAGCGACGCCTTCTCGTCTCAGCCCGTCCGATGACATCGTACCTTATCGTTCTTGCCTGCATAATCGAATCTCCATAAAGGAATCGGTTGCTGGTAACGTGCACTATAGCTATTGTTTGTCACTATAGCTTTTTCAAGACTTTGACAAAGAAATGGCACCATAATTTTACTCCGATCATGAAAGTGGAAGCACGCTTGTCGGCAGCGTATCACGCCTCATTCACAAGTGGGAGAGGGAGAGAGCTACGTGGTCCAGTGACTATGGGTATATGGGAGAGGTTCAGGGATATAGGTGACATGTATTATATAACACATGGGACAAGTAACAAATAGCTTGCTCAGTCTGTCTAAAAGTGTAAATAACGTAGAAACAAGGCGCAAATAATCTATCTCTTATTTTCAATTTTGGAGATTCTGTGCTCTATTTCTTACCTTCCAGTGAAATCGCACAGCTCTACCTACTGGCATTTTATCGAGTCTTCTCATATGCCACTAAAGCAATACAGACGAAATTTATCAAGTAGGAGTAATCAAAAGGGCTTAACAACGTTAGTCAAAATATCACCATCAATCTGAACATACTTGTATCACCTCTCAGGAAACCAATCAATACCACGCTCATGATTACCAGAGAGATGATTGATGATTGCATCTGTTGGGATTCAAACCCACATTTCACCCTATTCGGGGGGCGCATAGTGCAACGGTTCGGCATCAGCAGAAATGTGGGTTTAAATCCCAGCTGACGCAAATGTTTATGCACATCACTCTATATCACTGGGTGCAATATAACATCTTAGGTTTATTTCTATAACAATCCCACGGTAACGCTAATTATAGTGCATTAAATTTTGATGTACTCCTGATATCAGATGATGACGATAGAAGCTAGAAGGATATTTCTGGTGCCATAGGTGAGGGAACTGTGAACATCAATGGCGAACTGTACTGCAACCAGGTGAACGGAATCTATGATGCGATGAAGAAAAAGTACCCGGCATTGATTCTCGGAAGCGCGCTGTTTTAGCACGTCGATGATAAATTTTACACTGGAAAGAAAACTAAGGAAAAGTTCAATTTTATATAGTGAACCAAGTCCTGCTATACTCAGAATACAGTCCAAATGCTGTGTCATTCGATTATAGTCTTTCCGTTCAGTGGAACATTTTCTGCCTAAACAGCATTTGGATGAGTTGAGGATGCATGTCAAGAGTTTTTGATTCGGAGCCTAGGGAATGGCGATTTCGAGCGGGCGCAGACGGAAGCTTGCAGATGGTTTGCAGAAGATCGTGGTTGATGATGGTCTCTATTCTAAAAAATAATTACTGCTGTTGTTCAGTTCATGCTTAAAATCCCTTATTTTCAGCGGGTTTTAAGAAGGTTTTTCTTCAAGTAATATTTTTGGTTAACAAGTTCGGTGTTTATTGCTCTAGTGGCAAGGCTTATAGGAAAACCTTTTATGAAACTGCTGGCACGACTAAGCCATCCGAATGTTGAGATACTCTGTTTTCACATGTCTTGCAGTCTCAACACTTCTTCCATTCGTTAAGTTCTTCTACAGCTGTCGCTCATGAATGTGGCCGGGTTCGTGTACTGTTCACCTACTGCTCGAAGAGTCTTACCTTTTTTTATTTAAAGAGTAGCCTGTCTTACCTTTTCAAGTTGAACGGTCGTTGTGCCTACTAACCGAAGGAATCCTATTATTGCCGTGCACTAGCGTTTCATGGTTATGGATTCAAGTAGTTGCGGATCCTTGTTGATTAAGGATGATATATGCATTTAACAACTATGACCAAAGTGTGGCAAAAACTAACTCATTGCAAAAACGAGAATAATCTGTCCAAGGTGAGAGTCTCAATTTGCGGTTACATAACATCTGAGACGACCAAATACGGTGTGTAGTAGTACAGATTGAAGTCCCATAACGACGAGAAAATCATGTGTATTTGAGTATTATGCTGCGAATGTAATATCATAGAAGAGTAGGAAAACTGCTAAAAAGACGCTAGCGAAGAATATTTCGTTCCACATGGTCTGAAAGGATTTTTCATCAGCGTTAACTTTTTTTGGTGATCGCAGAGGCAAACTGCGCTCTTAGATTTCATCACGATTTGGTTTCCGTGGGTAAAAAGATTAATAGAGTTCTTTAAAATTCTATAGGTCTCAAGTGCATTGACGTCTATTATTAAATCGGTAAACATTCCTTTAAAGGGATCTGTTTACATCTTGTTGTTTGTCTTTATTCGATATTGAACATCAAATTCAACTGCATTGATGGCATAGGTGGCAGAGCATTGATGAGAATAATTTTTCCTACTTTTTATTCCAACCGCGTTTAGCGGTTTCGTAATGTTGCGTATCTATAGCCAGTAGTGGAGTGATTTAAGAACTCTGAAGAGCGGACAAATCTGAATAGGCGTTTTACTTTTTCCGAGTGCTCGTTGTAACCGCTGCACTACCGGCGCTCGTTTGCAAATACTCTTTCTCTAACACAAATGTATTTATCTGTCAGCAACTAACAGTCAATATCATATCTTTCGACTCGAGTGTTTTCTTAAGACCACAGCTCAAAGATTCAATATGCCTGATAATCATTTCTTGAGCCACTCAAGTCAGTAGTCTGTCTAGGAGGGCTGACTTTAGAGCCCGATACACGTGTTTCGATCTTGCGATCTCGTCAGTCGGGCAGTTACCCTTTCTCGTCTTTTGCTAATCTCCGTGGGTGCTCCAGTCCGCACACTAAGAGTTAGCAACGACGAACGTTTTACACTCTATGCCCAGTGAAACTCACCAAACACAGAGAACACAGAGTGTTGTACACTCGATTGCTCTTGGCTGGTATAAATAATGATTATCAGACATATTAACAGAAACTCCAGAGAAAACATAGATTCTGCCACAATCAAACAACGAAAACCGAGAAAATCACTTTGCTCGCAAATATCTTCGCCCTGATTTCGTTCTATTCCAGCCTTCTTTGGTGGAGCACTGCTCAAATGAGCAGCTCACTTGTCGAGCTCCATATGAAGAGCTCATCGACTGAGATCATTCATTCGAGCGGTGCTCCACCCAAGAAAGTTTAATTCGAATGCGATGAAGAAATGATTCACAGTGAGGGCAAAGACAAACGACGGTCAATTCGATTTTTTGGTTTTAAGGAAGACGAAACAAGCTAGAATGACAGCCGGATATGCCTGTTTATAGTAAACCAGTGCTACGGGTTTAGTTAACAAAGATAACATGATTGAGCAATCTATCTGTATTGCCTGTGTTATGGAATTATTTGTGTTGTTCTACTGTCACGTACAAAGTGTGCATAAGTTGCCGATTGTTGGGTAAATAAATTGTGATAAGAAACGATATTCAACGGCGCCTTGTTACAGTGGGTACTTAATGGTTGTAGGTCAGGAATACACATTTTTCCAGAGAATTGCTCAAATGGACAGATGCAAACTCTAATAATACTTGCTACCGCCGCATCCTGAGAAGTCCTTTAACATTAGTCTACGTGAAAAGTCGTTCGTTGCAATAAATGTGTTTTCAAAATGCGTTTACTCAACATCGTCAAAAAATAAGGAAAAAGTTCGAAATGTGATAATTACCATTATAAATTTTATCTACTATCCCATGAAATCTAATTTTCATTTCGCTCAGTTTTCATATACTGTAATGCATGACGCAAACAAAATTCATCACACTGGTCGAAATTAGAAGGCAATGATTTTTTCGTCAAAAATGCCGTTATTCCACGCGATCCCAGTTCTTCGATGAATCTCAATATTTTTTGATTATTGGAGCACGTCAGCATTCCATTTCCCAATTCAGTACGCAATTTCCCTCAAATTCTTCAGTCATAGTTATGATATACAAAGAAGAGAAGGAGGGATACCTATGTATTGCGCTAGATTTGTCCAAAAGAGAACATTCTTTTTCAGGAGAACTAGCAGGCAATGAAATTTCGTATTCTATCAATTTCTGAGCTCACCAAGTTTTACCCTTTGTTTGAGTGAATACATATTTTTTTCTCTGACGTTCGATGCTATTGTCGTGATAAGTTCAATTGGCTGTCGCCACAAACTTCCAAAATATAGTGATTCTACTTCTGCAACAAAGTATCCTTGCCAATGTATCTAGAGAATCTATATACTGTGGCATAAGGGCGCACTGTGTAGAATGTAGGATTGTGAGCGCTTCTAATAATGACTGAAGATGTCCTATTGAAAGTGTAGTGTGCGTATCGTTTTGAGATATTGTAATGAAATGATGCAAGAAAGGCCGATTCTTTGCTTTTACAGAACTGCGAATCGCAGGATTTGTAGGAAGCAGTTTGCCTAAATCATTTTCTTAAGTGAAACATCTCAATATCAAAGCATGCAGAGTTTACATATCTCACTCCACCTGGGACTTCACATGTAGTGAGTTTTAGGAGCGCAGATCAAAGTCTACTATAACGATTACATTCCAACAAAACTTATTGAATGAACACAGCTCAATGCTCCAGAAAACCGGAAGAATTGGAAAATTTTTGCTCAGTTCACTTTTTTCCACTTTAGCTCTTTCTAGTACTTTTACGACAACTCGGACATCCAGTTTTTGCAACTTAATACCTTGTGCGCATTTGCCCAAACTTTAATTCTTATGTCAGACGCCGACTACTTGAGAGTACCGCTAGATAGAGTACTTATGTGCACCGATGAAGAAAACTCTGGCGACGAAGGAAAGAGCAACCAGAAGAACTATGCGCAAGGTGTAGCTGATAGCTCTAGGGAAAATGAGTTAGAATGCTAAATAAGGAGTATCAACAATTACCGGTGCAGTGAGTACAGTGCATGATTGGTGAGAATTATCATCAGCCCCAAGTAATGTCCTACGTTACTGCAAGCCAGCCGATTTCTACGAACTGTTTGTGAGAGATGCCTAGAATTTAGATGCTAAAGAATAAGTGGTGGCGCGAATGTACCTCGGTGGTGTAGTGGTAGCTGGCGTCCTTGGCATGAATGAAACGATGATTCGACCCCCGTCTGAGGTCACATTTTTGCTCTCCATTCAATTCTCTTAGGTATACAGGAGACATCGGAACACTGCGAAAAAGGCAGTAAGAATACTAGAAATTCCGAGTATTGCTTACGATTTGATTGTGAGTTAAACGAATGCTCCGGGCCAGTAGAAATACGTGGAGTTGGAAAGTACGACGATTGATCAGTTGAGGAAAGTCACTGACCCGCGTCTTTACATGAGTGTGATGCCGCTACTCTATATGAAAGATTACTGGAGCAGCCACCTATCTCTTCACAACCCCCATTTGAGATCGCAAATCAAGCGGAGAGAATAGGTTTGTAGAGGTTATCAATCACTTACATCTTACAGATAATGATTGATGTGATCCAGAGGACATCTTGTATAAGGTATGCCCGCTGC
Source organism: Parelaphostrongylus tenuis (assembly GCA_019055375.1). Classification (NCBI taxonomy): domain Eukaryota; kingdom Metazoa; phylum Nematoda; class Chromadorea; order Rhabditida; family Metastrongylidae; genus Parelaphostrongylus; species Parelaphostrongylus tenuis. The sequence continues at coordinate 110,537 of JAHQIW010003028.1, forward strand.
TAAAACTTGTAAAGAGGTACTGTAAGAATGTACGTAAACCAAGAAGACATTTATGCATTGATGAGTCGATGGTGGGATTCAAAAATAAACGAAGTTGTCCCAGTATCCTTTGAAGGGAAACAAATGTGAGACAGAATTGATCAAAGTTTGTGACGAAAGAGGGTTCACCTAACAGTGGAGATTTACGCAGGCGCGGGCACAAATCCTAAACTAGCTGAGCGCTTTGCAAATGATGGTGTGATGAGTCTAATGGGCGACCTGCTATACATAAGGACACATCTCTTCACAGGCAGCCAATATATTAGTGTTCTTAACTAAAGCTCTTTTGCAAAAGGCACTTACTTGAACGGAGACTGCAAAAAAGGCGGAAAAGTTTTGCCAAAAGAACTTATGTTAGAAATCTGTGAACGGACGAGTGGCGAGCGATGCAGAACTAGAAAGACGCAATGCTGGATAGGTAAGCGAATAAGAAAGAAATAAGAATCGTTCCAACAGTGTACGGTTCTGATATTAATTTGGAGACGGCTTTCCACACATTGCTGAGAGTTACCACATGGGCAACGGGGACATGGATTTCAGCGACCACCTAGATGAAGACTTACCATTTCTCACTAAGACACATGAATGGTAAGAGCAGTTTGCTCGTTTTTTTCGCAATATAGTTTAAATCGTATAGATAAGCTCGTCTGTTGCTGCACTTTGCCATAAACTTGTTTCGGCGAATCTTTTGCGAATATGCCCGGAAGATCAAAGTGGAACAGTTCAAAATGAACATATGCGGTAACTACTTAGGATCCAACGTTTCTCCTCAGCCAACATCCACTCGTGTTCTCTAGTAGTCATCAACCTCACCATGACGACGTTGCAGCCAATGCGAGAAGTACGTTTATACAGAATGCTTTTATACTTTTCAAAAAAACGTGGATTTTTTACTAGCCAGATTATCAACGAGAGGCTTATATGCTTTAGGTGTGAATTTCAGATTTGAAATGTAGAGTTTATTAGCTCACTGACAGATTTCCTTAGGATATGAATACTAGTAAGTTTAAAAGGATCTACAAAATGATTAATGCACACAACATGCATATTTATAAATTGTTTCATTGCTTAGAAATGAAAAATGATGACCGGTGCTCCTTTTTGGAGATTGATTGTCTTTGTATGATGTTCCTATTACAGTCAGTTGTTTGGTGATAACAGTATTGCTAAAATGTTAATAATTTCAGCATCATGTGACTACAGATTGAAAGCACGCATTTTTTAAGAAGAGATAAGAATACGTTTTCACACGGATGTGGTTTTCATAATGGAAAGCAAGAATGAAAAATTTATCTAGTTATATACGCATCGAGAATGAAAGGGCGGTTCATTGCGGCAGGGATAAAAGAATATCATTTGTTTTGCTAGTAGCACGAGCTCAGGATATCGTGCTTAGGCGTCAGGCTTGGTTGTGAAATTTTCGTTTTCCGAACTATCAAATGATTTCTAATGACCTAGATGTGTACGTCTTTTATAGAAGGCACCAAGAGCTCTCGAGCGGAATCCTTGAATTGCTTGTGCACGCGACAGAAATTGTTTCCAAATGTAGCGATTTTCAAGACAGTTGGGCGCCATTCTTTTTAAAAACACGTTTACAAAAGTGCTTTTGATGGCAATTCAATTTTTTAGCAGAAAAGTTTATAAGAGTCAAGATTCTACTATGTCATCCCAAAGATAGCGCTATGAACTAGATACTGGACTGCGATTGCGAAACCTAGATCTTGTCACACAATAAGCTCATAACAATATTAAAGTTTTTATGCGTTCGATTAACTACGAGAACATTAAAATGAGGAATAATGCTTTTTCTCTATCGCATCATAGTCTCGGTTCACCTGCTCGCAGTACAGTTCGCCATTGATGTTCACAGTTCCTTCACCATTGGCACCAGAAATATCCTTCACAGCATCTATCGTCATCATCTGATATCCGGAGTATATCAAAATTCAACACACTATAACCAGCGTTACTGTAGAGTTTTTTATGGAAATAAACCTGAGATATTATATTACACCCAATGATATAGAGTGATGTACAAAAACGTCGGGTGGGATTCGAACCCAAATTTCTGCTGATGTCGAACCGCTGCACTAAGCGCCCACGAATAGGGTGAAATGTGGGTTTGAATACCAACAGATGCAAATGTTTTTGCACACCCCTCTTTATCATTGGGTATATTATAACATCTTATCACCTTTGAAGGCGGTCAAATAAAAACAATTCTGAGATGTTATCATGTTTACAGTAACCGATAGTGCATGTAACAAACATGAAATTTGAATTTTTCGCGATTATCAAAGCATTTTTTTTCAATCTAGTGTCTGAAATCCTTAGCAGCACTATTCGTAGCCTCTCTGGCAATCATGAGCGTGGTATTGAATTGTTTACTGAGAGGTGACACAAATATGTCAAGATTGATAGTGATATTTTAAATAACGTTGTTAAGCAATTTTGTTTACTCCTAGTTAATAAATTTCGTCTGTATTGCTTTAGTTCCATAGGAGAAGACTCAATAAAATGCCAGTAGGTAGAGTTGTACCATTTCACCGGAAGGTAAGAAGTAGAGCACAAACTCACCAGAATTGAAAAAAGCAGTAAATTATTTGCGATTTGTTGCTCTACATTGTTTACACTTTTAATGAGACCAAGCAAGCTAATTGTTACTTGTCCCATGTGTTATATAATTCATGTTACCTATAACCCTGAACCTCTCCCGTATACCCATAGTTACTGGACCACGTAGCGCTCTCCCTCTCCCACTTGTGAATGTGGTGTAATGGGCTGCCCACAAGCGACCTCCCAATTTCATGAGTCGGACATAAATCACGGTATCAGTCTCACTGTCCAATTCTTGAAAAGGCTATAGTGACAAACAATAGCTAAAATGCACGTTAACTAGCAACCGATTCCTTAATGGAAATTCGATTATGCAGGCAAGAATGATAAGGTACGATGTCATCGGACTTGCTGAGACTAGAAGGCGTCTCTTATTCAACGCAGTTTATATCATCAACACGAGTTTGGTAACTTTGGCCAGTAAGGTAAATCAAAATCCGTATCGAAGCTTACAGTTATTTCAGGGGGAATCAATCTGGATCAGAAGCGGCCTTAACGATGCTTATCGTGTACGTATCGATTTTAGATTATGAAAAAAGCATTGTTGAAGGAAGTTCAACGAACATAGTGAGGTTTTACACGTAAATCCGCAATCACCTCTATCAAATGAGGTCCCGCTGATCGTCGAGTGACGAGCGGGTACCAGTAACTCTTCGACTTTTTCCTGTAACGTGCAAGAGCAGCCCAGTCGGTCCACCTCGCTCTAGGGACTCGCTGAGCATAATATTTTTCTTCTATAGCTTTCGTAAAGAAATCGGACCAACGCGTCGGTGATCATTCAGTAGTGCGCTTGATGTCTCGAAGAGTTCAGTCGGTGGCGGCTCTCCTCTATCAATTGTCATTGAAGCGCATTACGTGTCCGGCCCACCTTATTTCGATATCTTGGCGTGTAGAGCGGCGTCTTTGAGTTTCGATCGTTGACGTAAGTCGGAACTTCGAATCCTTTCTCTCTAGCAAGATACGGGATACTCCTAGCATCGACGTTTCGAGTGCGCGTTCGATAATGCCAAGTGATTTTTCATCCTGCTTACGTAGCGACCATTTTTCTGCTGCATACTTTAGAGCAGAGATAATCGTCGAGTCGAAATGGTGGGCACGGAGTCGGATGTTTTTAGCTCTCTTCACTACATCTTCGATGCTTTTGAACGTTCCCCAAGAAGCTCGATTCCTCCTGCTCAACTCTGGAGCTAGGTCGTTCGTCATGTTGATTTCACGACCTAGATAGACGTATCTGGGGCATTCGGAGATTGCCGTTCCGTTGAGCGCGAATGGGGTATTCGAAACCCATCCGTTCCTCATGAACATCGTTTTCGTTAGATTTAGTTGAAGACCAATCTTTCCACAGGTGTTATCGAAATCGGTCAACATTCGTTCCGCTTGGCTGATGTCTGGTGTTATGAGAACGATATCTTCAGCAAAGCGGAGATGGTTTATTTGTCGACCGCCAGTTTTCACTCCCACATCGTCCCATTCAAATGCTCACATGACGTCATGTAGGGTGGCAGTGAATAATTATGGCAAAATTGAATCGTCCTTGTCGAACCCCTCTTCTTACGTCAATGGAGACATTGTTGCAGAGTGGAGATATTTTGGTCGTGAAATCTTTATAAAGATCACGAAGGATCATTATGCACCGAGTAGGGACGCCCTGGTTATCCAGAGCCTCTACAACCGCTTCTCTTTTCATTGAATCAAAGGCTTTTTTAGATCGATAAAAGTGAGACAGAGTGGTTGTTTGTACTCCCGTGAAACTTTAATGAGTCTTGTAATTGTGTGAATGTGGTCTATGATACTAAATCCTCATCAGAAACCCTGCTTGTTCGCGTGGCTGTCCTTCGTCCAGTTTTCTGCCAATCCTGTTCATGATGACTCGAGTAAAGAGTTTATAGACAACGGACAGCAAGCAGATTGGGCGATATTGCCTATGTCGTCAAAGGTCTCCCTTTTTAAGCAAGAATACGGTCTTGCTGGTTTTCCACTGAATAGGGAAATTGCATTCTGACAGGTAGCGAGTGAGGAGCCGATCCAGGGTGTTGATGAGAATTGGCGGCAGGTTCTTCAGGTGTTCTGATCTGATCCTGTGTAAACCGGGTGGTGTTCTGTTCTTCGCCGGCGATATAGCATGTTGGATTTTGGAAGGGAGAACAGGTGGAACGACATATTCGTCTTCTTTCAATTTATATAACGGCAATAGGACGTTTCTGGCGAAGAGATCCCAGTAGTATTGGTGGACGTATTTCTTCATAGCCCTTCTCGAAGCTGTAACGTCCCGTCAGGGTAAGGCAATGATCTTGGTCTTATAGTTGGCGAAGCCTCTCTGGGCTTTGCAGATGCTCTTCATTCCTTCTGTAGCTACTGCCATCGCTACTGTTCTTCTCTATTTGAGGTCTTCCTTTATCGCTTCTCTGCAGCGTTTTGCAAGTTCGGACGTAAGGTTTCGGTTGCCTGTAGCTCGTGCGTTTCCAAGTTGACTATCAGCTCGAGTGTCTGCGGAGACAAGCTTTTTTCGTGACCTTAGGGTTCTCGGCTTTCCTAGCGCTAACGTAAAGATATTCAACAAACCGATCGTATTCTTCGTCGATGCTGTCGACAAAGGTTTCTTCCAAGAGCCGGCTAGTAATTTGAATACATCCCGGTTTATGGTAGTTCTGAGACTTAGTTGTTTGAATTGAGCGGCTTTTTCTCTTCTCCTTGAAAAATGGAACGTTGCGCGAAGGAGTTGATGGTCTGCTCTTATGTGGAACTTAGGAGCAACAGCGACATCGGCCAGGCAAAACCTTCGATTTACTAAGATGTGGTTTATCTCGTTATGGTACTCTCCAATGGGAGACTCCCTCATCCATCGCTGAGAAAGAGTCTTTTGGAATTGCGAGTCACCATGAATGGTTTGGGTCGTCATGATAAATTCAGATAGCCTCTCTCCCTGTTCATTCCATTGCAGTGCGTGGGTCCATATGTGACGTTCTTCAGATGTTCATCTATGTCCAATTTTTTGCGTTCAAATCTCCGACTATGACCTTGAAGAATGTATAATCTCCTCTGAAGAATTTTTCGAGGTCCATATAGAACGCCTCTACTTCTTCTTTGTCACAGATTGATGCTGGTGCCCAAGCAACGAAGATGGTTAAAGCTGGCATAGAACCACATCGTTTCAACCGTAGTCGTCCGATACGGGTTGTAAGTTGCTCAAACAAATCGATGTTCACGGTCAAAATTCGATTTGACGAAGACTCCAACGCCGCAGCACCTCTGCTATCGCATGTTCCAAGGAACAGTTCTTCTCCGGTGTCATATACAGCGTGAAAAGTATAGCGCCTTCTTGTCTCAGCCAGGCCAATGACGTCGTGCCTTATTCCTCTTCCTTGAATCAATAGATCTTCTACAGCAGATTTGTGAGCAAGGGTTCTTGCATTGTAGTTGCAGATGGTCATTTCAATCTGTTCCGATCTTGGCAGCCTAGTTCGGCCTGAGATTTCAGCAGCCTTTTCGTACTCGTCCTACCTAGCGCTGCCGTAACAGGGGCTCTTTCGGGGTCAGGTGAGTGAGGCCCAAGTTGTTACTCTTTTTGGCGTTTTGATAGCCAACGTATAGCTTGCCAGTCTCTAAATGTGGGGACTGGGTACCTAAGAGTAGCCTGCCAGTCATTCTCGGAGGAGAGGGAGGAGCTCATTTGTTGGAGGCAACTCCTAACCGCCTCCCATGTACTTCCCAGCCGCTTGATTGTAGGCTTTTGGCCGACTTGACTCGTAGAAATAGAGTTTTATGCAAGTTGGCGCTGCAGAAGCAGGGAGCTCATCCCCTGAATCCACCTACGTCTCTGGGAAGCACACGGTCGCTTTTGGTTCGCGTTTTATTCCCCTATCCACCACCTGGGGACGCGCCACGTGCCCTAGCGACTAACTGGGCGAGATCCCTCAAGGAGGGAGGTCCGTGGTCCTCGTATCTACGTTTGATGCCTAGCATATCTTACCAATTCTCTCGAAGCCTTCAAATAGAAGTTGAGGCGTAGTTTTCAACGTACCATCTGATTGGAGGTCCTTCGTTATCTCAACTTTTGCAGTGTTCAAGGTGCGCTTGAGTCCGAAGTCGGACTTTATCATATATTTTTGCTTGTCTGTGAGATGCTTCCGAAGCTACGTCTCTGGAATGTCGCCTTTTTTTGTGCGGTTAGGAGCGAAAAACTCTTGCATTGTTTGGAAGCCAACCTATGTACGCACAATTTTGAGTGTGCATATACTATGTTCATGCTCATCTGCTCATATGCTCATCAGTGACGTATTTGATTTTTTTTAGTTGTTAGTTGGAAAAATGAACTGAAAAAACTTAACGGAAAAAATACATTTTTCTGAAATCATTCCTTTGAAAATTCATTCTCACGTTATACAACATTATCGAGATCCTCAGAGACAGCTAAACAATCTCAACTGCTGAAGTAGGACAATTTTGAGAGTTTGTTTAATCTTGTCGCTGAAGTGGCGTCGCAATGAAATGCGAAGTACCATTTTTAACAAGACTCTCAATGCCTCGTAATTTATTTGTCAGGTTCAAGGTCATTTTTTAAAATTTTTTTGATGATAAACACCTCTACTCGCGTTGCTGATCGTTAATGGATAAGGAGAAAACTGCTGTGAGATCAGCAGTTGTCTCTTTCTATCCACTGTTCAGTACTTCATAACTCGTTCGATGGCATTTGAAGCTTCAGAATCAGCACTGGTCGAAACATTGGGCCAGAAGTCTACAACAATCAATGATTGACGACGGTAGAAATCATGAACCCGAATAGAGCACAAGAAAAGCAATCTCAACCTTTGACTTTACATTTTTATTTGTCATTCTTTCGATGTTCTTCGGGCTTTCGTCGTCCATCTCCTTCGTCCGATCCCAACTTCTAGAGCGCCGACTTCTCGATGGGTACCTTCTTCGAACAGCCCCTGTATCAGCGCTCAATGAGGCTAAGACTTACTGTAGCGTCAGCATCTAGAACGCGGGAACGATCTTTAGCGTTTCATGGACATCGTTCGGGGTGGTTGCAATGGGTGCAAGCATCGTCGATTCTACTACCAGTAGGGTCCGACACTCAGCCGTAGCAATAGAACAGCAATTTTGAGGTCGCTTCAGGATAGACACAGGCCTGCTTGCACTGTGACCGGGCTAACGGCTAGCGGCTCCCCGTCGTCTAGGTGCCGCTGAAGACATGTCAGTAAAATGTACGTAACGTTCTGAGTAGGCATAGGCTTACCCGCGGCGGCATCAGCGACGTATTTGATCTTTTCCATTTGTTATCTAAAAAACGCATGTACATTTTCTGCTGAATTCTTTTCTTTGAGATCTTATTCCTAAGTTACACTATCTTATCGGAAACCTAAAAAATAGTCACTCAATTTGACTCAAAGAAATCGCTTCAGTATGTGTTCACCTGTAGTTTGAATGACATCGTATTTCCTAATTTTCCTAAAATTCGTGCTCCTGCTCACTTAGGAGCATCGAAGGCAGCAGTTTCTTAAGAAGCGTCAACGGCAGTGATAGCTTTAATGAGGTCTTGATTGTCATATTCTGCTGCTTGCCGCGGATCAAACCCTCTTTTAGCGTCAATATGAGCCTATATTACATTTTAAAATTACCACACAGTCATTGTCAGGCGGTGCACTCACCGCACGATCGCGCAACCTACCGGGTAAAGAACCACTGTTGGAGTCAGCGGTTTGATAGACAGCAGTGAATATTTGCCACAGTGTGATAGGAGAGAACTCTAAATGGTGTCACTTGCTTTATGGAGAAATGCGGATTATCCGGGATGTTCGTAAAGGCATAACATATGCGCATATCATCGCAGGCCCGGTCAATGCGCACTACCATAGAAACGAATCAAAAAAAAAAGATGATGTTTTCCCAACTATCTGTGCTTAGAAGTCGGAATTAAATAGAAACCACTTTTTTCATGCATTTTGTGTTGACTCTTCTCCAATCAGTGCAAAGAAGTAAGCCGTTGCAGAGCTTTTTTCAAACTTTAGACACTTTATTGATTCGCCTTCATAGCGTTTTATTGCCAATCGCTGCAAAGATTCCAGAGCATTATGAGAGAAACAAGTACATGCACAATCTGCAAATACACTCACATTCTATGTATTAGAAGGAAAGTTGTAGCTCCCTAAGGATTAGAAAGCAGTCTTTCATGATATTATTTCAACGTCAAATGCAAATATTGCAGCACCATAAAAGCTGAAAGCAAAAACTAATTTAAGTACTTCAAGACGACTTGAAAACCGCATTTCGTTCAAAACAATTTATAAATGAATTATCTTTAAAAGTTGAAAGGTGGCAATTGCAGACTAGGCCAAAACACGACCGAAAGAATAGTAGAGCGAGGATATCGTTGGTACAGTGAGAAACTTAGTGAGACTTCTAAAAAAGAAGGTGTTTACTGATCCTCAGCCACCTCAAATTTTAGGCTTTATTTACATCTCATAACTCATCTCACCATATCCCACGCCGTATCCCAGCTTGAAAAAAAAAGTTAGGATTAAAAGTACTTGAACCACAACTGACATATTGGTAATGTTCTTGAATTCCAACGTTATAACGACCTAAACAGTCTTCAATTTCGTAAAAAGAGAGACCCATCGCTCAATTCTCAAAATGATTTAGCCTCACGACCCCTTATCGTATCAAACTCATGTAGCTCGTACCTCAATCGCACTTCGACAACCTTCGGTTTTTTTGTTTCTCCTTGACTACATGACCTCGGTCAAAGATGAATACTGTGAATGATTTGCTACATCGGCCATCGGCACGTACAAAGTCGTGAGTTGTATACGCTGCGACGTCGTCAATGCGTATGTCGTTAAAGGTAGGCTACGATACACGATTGTATACGCTTCATCAGCTTTGCTTTCGAAAGCGGTCATTTCGCATAGGATCTCATCCCGACGAGAAGGGTTCAACAACACTTTCATTTTCACTATCGTGTTCAAGAGTATCATAGTGTGTGCTCCATGCTCTAAGGATTCGTTGAGTATCATATATTTGTTCTAGGCTTTTCGTGAAGAAATCGAACCATTGGTTCATCAATAACATCAATGATCTCTCATCCTGCTTACCTAGCCACCAGATTTCTGCCCCATAAGTTAGGGTAGCGATAACGGTCTAGCCAAGAGGTGAGCACGGAATCACATGTTCTTGGTCCCTCAAAGGCACTCGTTTACTCCTGTTCATTCAGAAGTTAGGATATTCATCATCATGACTTTACGACCAATATGATTGTAACTTGAGCATTCGGAGATGCTCGCTTCGTCAACAGTAAATCAAACATTGAAGATTTATGCTCACAAACATCGCTTGCCTTACCATTCATCAGGACTGATCTCTTCCCAGGAAATGTCGAAATCGGTCAACATTCGTCACTCCTGGGCGATCTTTTGTATTATAAGGCAATTCGTTAGCTAAACAAAGATGGTCTGATTGTCGACCTCCAATTTCCAAAGCTGCTGCTGAAACGATGTAAATCAGTGCAAGCTTCAAACTCCTTTGTCGCTTACGCACCACCATCAAGCTATGACAAAGACGAAGTGCAGTCATTCTATATGGATATCGAAATGCTCTTCAGAGAATATCCACACATTCTTCAAGGTCATGTCGGAGATTTCAACTCCAAAATCGGACCTAGAAAACGTCTGACAAACGACACATTGGTACCCATGGATAAGAATGGAACAGAGTGGATGGGAAGCTATCTGGAGTTATGACGAGGATCAGAGCTATCCGTGGTAATTCTGAATTCCAGTGGCCTCACTCTCAACTAAGCTCTAAGCTCAATTGGAAGTCGATACAGCGGGAATAAATAGCATAGGAAATGGATTATCAGGAACCACCAAATTGAAGGACTCTCTACACAATTATGAACTCTGTCCCATTTGCTGCTCATTCTGCTATTCATACAAGGAAGGCCTATCTGTGGAACGTTTCTTAAAGTGCGTGAATCCCGCATACTCCTCACCACATCATTATAGGTTATGCCAGTGCGATTTGAAGCAGAAAGCTTTTTACGAGACAATGATAGTGCTGCAATCAAATAGAACTGGATGCTTTTCAGCTTGTAATGGGTTCAATACGTATATTAGTAAACAGCATTGTAGCTATGGATTCGATGCGCATTCTTTTCGGTAATTAATTTTTCCACAAGTATGTTTCGTATTTTCGTAATTTTTTGGCCTACTTATGTTATAAAAGCCGACTTGAAGTGCATTTTGATGAGTGAACACGAGGTTGTCAGCAACAAAATCCAGTCAGTACTATAAAGTAGAGTGATAGCAGCTGTCGTCTGTGGGATTTGGCATTCTTCAGAGCCTGTAAAAGGCAAACTGACGTCTATTCTACTCAATCAGACATAATTAGGACCGTAAATGTCTAATAGCCAAGAAAACAACTCATTTTTTGATTATCCAGCCTTTCACTGCTTAGCAACCCATCAGTTATGACGAAAGAATGGCCGCATCGAGTCCAACATGAACGATAAGTGTGGTCGACTCGCATCACAAAATCACTCTGATATGTCAGAAATAACTCATCAACTCGCGTTACACGACGAGGCACTTATCCTTGTGGTTTACCTATGAATATCGACAAGTGGAGTGCCCGTTTGCAAACGTATAAATCCTCGTACGCTCTTTGCAGGATTAGATATATTGTAAATGAACTCATGCAGCCATCTTCTTTGCTGTTTGAGCAAATTTGCAGATATGCCTACTGCTCATGCAGTGATACTGGCCGTACAGATTGACCTATGTCCAAGAGTTTTTGCGAATTCCAGGCACTGCTACGGATTTCTATTAACAACTTCGTATAAAAAACCTAGTTCCTTTGAAACGAAGAGTATCACCTCACCTGTATCACCTGTCGTCCCGTTGATCGTCGAGTGACTCGAGCTGGTACCAGCAACTCTTCCATTTTTCCCTATCGCGTGCAAGAGTAGCCCAGTGGGACCTCCTTGCTCTAGGAATTCGCTGAGCATCATATCTTTCTTCCATCGCTTTCGTGAAGAAATCAGACCAACGGGTCAGTGGTCTTCCTTTAGAGCGCTTGACGTCCCGAGGAATCCAGTCGGTAACGGCTCTCGTCCATCGGTTGTCGTTGAAGCGCATCACGTGTCCGGCCCACCTTATTTTCGATATCCTGGCGTGTAGAACGGCGTCTCTGATTTTCGATCGTTGACGTAGGTCGGAAGTTCGGATCCTTTGTCTCATTTGCGAAATACGAGATACCCCTAGCATCGACCTTTCGACTGCGCGTTCGATAACGGCAAGTGATCTTTCATCCTGCTTACGTAGCGACCAGGTTTCTGCTGCATACGTTAGGGCAGGGATAATTGTCGAGTCGAAAAGGTGGGCACGGAGTCGGATGTTCTTTGTCCTCTTCACTACATCATCGATGCTCTTAAACGTTCCCCAAGCCGCTCGTTTCCTCCTGCTCAACTCTGGGGCTAGGTCGTTCATCATGTTGATTTCACGACCTAGATAGATGTAACTGGAGCATTCGGAAATTGTCGTTCCGTTGAGCGTGAATGGGGCATTAGAAACCCATCCGTTCCTCATGAACCTTGTTTTCGTTAGATTCAGTTGAAGACCGATCTTTCCACAGGCGTTATCGAAATCAGTCAACATTCGTTCCGCTTGGCTGATGTTTGGTGTTATGAGAACGATATCGTCAGCAAAGCGAAGATGGTTTAATTGTCGACCGTCAATTTTCACTCCCATTTCGTCCCATTCTAATGTTCGCATGACGTTTTGTAGGGTGGCAGTGAATAGTTTTGGCAATATTGTATCGCCTTGTCGAACCCCTCTTCTTACGTCAATGGTGATGTTGTTGTAGAATGGAGATATTCTGGTCGTGAAATCTTTATAAAGCTCACGAAGGATCATTATGTACCGAGTAGGGACGCCCTGGTTATCCAGAGCCTCTATAACCGCTTCTGTTTCCACTGAATCAAAGGCTTTTTTCAGATCGATAAAAGTGAGACAGAGTGGTTGTTTGTACTCTCGCGAAACTTCAATGAGTCTTGTGATCGTGTGGATGTGGTCCATGGTACTAAATCCTTTTCTGAACCCTGCTTGTTCGCATGGCTGTCCTTCGTCCAGTGTTCTGTCAATCCTGTTCAGGATGACTCGAGTAAAGAGTTTATAGACAACGGACAGCAAGCAGATTGGGCGATAATTGCCTATGTCGTGAAGGTCTCCCTTTTTGAACAACAATACGGTCTTGCTGGTTTTCCATTGAATAGGGACCTTGCATTTTGACAGGTAGCGAGTGAAGAGCCGAGCCAGGGTGTTGATGAGAACTGGCAGCAGGTTCTTCAGGTGTTCTGGTCTAATCCTGTCTGGACCGGGTGTTGTTCTGTTTTTCACCGACGATATAGCATGTCGGATTTCGGAAGGAAGGACCGGTGGAACGACATATTCGTCCTCTTTCAATTTGTATGACGGTAAGAGGACATGGCTAGCGAAGAGATCCGAGTAGTACTGGTGAATGATTTTCTCCATAGCCCTTCTGGAAGCTGTAAGTGTCCCGTCAGGATATCGGAGTGCAATCATCTTTGTCATATAGTTGACGATGCCTCGCTGGGCTTTGCAAATGCTCTTCCCAGCTTCTGCAGCTTCTGCCATAACTGCTGCTCTTCTCTCTTTAAGGTCTTCTTTTATCGCTTCTCTGCATCGTTTCGCAAGTTCGGACGTAAGGTTTCGGTTGCCTGCGGCTCGTGCGATTCCACGTTGACGTATCAGCTCGAGTGTCTGCGGAGACAAGCGTCTCTTCGTGGCCTTAGGACTTTCGGCTTTTATAGCGCCAACGTGAAGATATTCAACGAGTCGATCGTATTCTTCGTCGATGTTGTCGACAACGGTATCTTCCAAGAGCCGACTAATGATTTGAATACATCCCAGTTTATGGTAGTTCTGGGACTTCGTTGTTTGAATTTAGCGGCTTTCTCTCCTCTCCTCGAAAATCGGAACGTTGCGCGAAGGAGGCGATGGTCTGATCCCGTGTAGAACTTGGGAATAACAGCGACGTCGGTCAGGCAAAACCTTCGATTTACTATGATGTGATCTATTTCGTTATGGTACTCTCCATTGGGAGACTGTCACGTCCATCGCTAAGAGAGAGGCTTTTGGAATTGCGAGTTACCATGGATGGTTTGGGTCGTCATGATAAACTCGGATAACCTCTCACCCTGTTCATTCCATTCTAGTCCGTGGGTCCCTATGTGACGTTCTTCAGACGTTCTTCTAGGTCCAATTTTTGCGTTAAAATCTCCGACAATGACCTTGAAGAATGTATGATCTTCTCTGAAGAATTTTTCGAGGTCCATATAGAACGCTTCGACTTCGTCTTCGTCATAGCTTGATGTTGGTGCGTAAGCAACGAAGATGGTCAAAGCCGGCATAGAACCACATCGTTTCAACCGTAATCGTCCGATGCGGGTTGTTAGTTGTTCGAACGAATCAATGTTCACAGTCAAATTCGAGTTGACGAGGACGCCAACGCCACCGACACCTCTGCGATCGCATGTTCCAAGGAACAGTTCTTCTCAGGTGTCATAGACAGCGTGAAAAGGATGGCGCCTTCTCGTCTCAGCCAGGCCAATGACGTCGTACCTTATTCTTCTTGCTTGAATCAACAGATCTTCTACAGCGGATTGTTGAGCAAGGGTTCTTGCATTGTAGGTACAGATCGTCATTTTAGTCCGTTTTCGATCTTGGCAGCCTAGTTCGGCCCTGAGATTTTAGCAGCCTCTCCGTACTCGTCCTACCTGGCGCTGCCGTACCAGGAGCTCTTTCGGGGTCAGGGGAATGAGGCCCATGTTTGTTACTGTTTTTGGCATTTTTGATACGCAACGTGTAGCTTGCCAGGCTCTAAACGTGGGGGCTGGGTACTCACGAGTAGCTTGCCAGTCTCTCTCGGAGGAGCGGGAGGAGCTTATTTGTTGGAGGCGACTCCTAACCGCCTCCCATGTACTTCCCAGCCGCTTGATTGCAGGCTTTTGGCCGACTTGACTCGTGTAAATAGAGTTTTATGAAATCGGCGCTGCAGAAGCAGGGAGCTCGTCCCCTGAATCCACCTGCGTCTCTGGGAAGCACACGGTCGCTTTTGGTTCGCGTTTTATTCCCCTATCCACCACCTGGGGACGCGCCACGTGCCCTCGCGACTAACCGGGCGGGATCCCTCAAAGAGGGAGGTCCGTGGAATCGAAGAGTAGAGTAAATTATATCTCAATTTTTCTAGGCATATCGTTGGGAAATGTGATCCTCTTGGATGACCATTCCAAGGAGCTACAATTTTGAGCTAATCAGATATGGCTAACATGCGCGCTAAGTTCACGGTTCCTTTCCTGCGATTTTATTCTACGAGTACACTGGCGGCCATACTAAATATATTTCTCACATACTTAAACTGAGAGAGGAAATTTGAAAAAATAATATGTTGTTGTTATTTGTCTTATGCTGTCAATTACATCGTTTTCCATTTCTTCACAGATTTATTGTTTAAGTTAGCCCTTCTCCAATTTTTTTGTTTAAACTCTATGTCCTCCGCCCTCTATTCGACTGTGTTTCGAACTTCGTTTTTAGAACTTCAGTACACGCTGGAGGGCTAAGTTTAGCCGTTTTCGAAGTTAACTGCGCCAGCGGCTTACGTATATTTCGCAATCTCTCTCCTCGTTAGAACCACACTCTGCCGTGCTCACCGTACATAGTAGGGTAGCGGAGACAGAGCATGTTGAGACGTGACAACATCAAATGTCGACTGGGTCTTTTTCGCCGGCAATGGCACATAGCTGTCACTTAAGATGTGGACATGCAAAGATTGCCTATGTTCTTTTGTGTTGATCATATAGAGAAGCAATCGCCGATATACCTACAACAGACTAGTGTGCATAGACTGTGCTAATGGTCTCCAACGTTAGGCATGGACTTGACAAGCAAGTAAGTTTGTTTGACGAAACTAATTACCCAGTCGTTGTCCCAAAGCCATTCGTCTAATTTGTGCATTATTTTTTCGTGCCAACTTAACACCAAGCAATTTAGATACCTCATTAAGAAAAAAGCTGTTGAAGGAAGAAGTTATATATGCCTGTTTTTTCTTGTTTTGTGGAGAGTTCGTGGAAGGCTCATATTGCATCGCCATTCGAAACGTTGGTGCGAAAGGCGACAGCGTAAAATGACTCAGCCACGTGCGCTCTGTTAGCAGTTGCATTACGTAGATGATTCATGATTATTTAGTATTCGTGAGTATCAGAATGTTATTGTTGCATAGTCGAATTCCATCGTTCTTCACAACACGGCCAGTTTCATAGCTTAGATAGGTGCTATAAAAAAACTCTTAAATAAGCATTATTGTTAGAATGAAAGTAATACGTAACACTCTGATGACTTGTCTTGGTAAAAAAAGCAACAAGAAAATAGCAGCAAAAAACGAAATTCGCTCTGAAACTTAAACGGTTTACACCTAATTTGCTACTTACGTTCATCATCTTCGGCGTTTTATAGCCTCATTGTGGATGTAGAATGTTTCAGGATATAATAAACTCTCATCCTAATCTATGAGTGCTACTGACTCCTACGAAGCCTTCAAAGGAAAGTTGAATCTTGAAAATGATTTGCGTTCCTCACAGAAGCGCCACTACGGAATGGACGAGTCCATGCTGTGCACGAAGTGGGTTCAGCCAATAATGATGTCAACGACTTGTTGAATGAAACTTACGGAATAGGAAAATTTAGTAGTACAAATATATGAAGATGATAGGCGTGATGTTATAAAGTCTGCATCGACGACTCAATTAATTTGGTGATTACAGCTTGAGTAATTGAACTTCTCATGATAACGAATGACCACATTTTTTATACCCCCATATTTTAAGATGTTTGAGAAATAGATTGTTAACTGCTTTAGTAATCAAATTATATACACCCTAGTTAACTTCCGTGGTCGCTTAGATGTGTTAGGTGACTGCTTGGAAGATTTTATTTCCAAAGTGCTCGCCAAGAGTCATACGAAGCGTCATTTTCCGATACTGAAGGTGATAAGCGTCCAAGACTTCATGCAAAGTTTTACAACGGTATCTTACGTTGTTCGACTTCGTCTTCGTCATAGCTTGATATTGGTGCGTAAGCAACGAAGACGGTCAAAACCAGCAAAGAAGCACCTTTTTTTCAACAGTAACCATCCGACACGGGTTGCTAGCTGTTCAAACGAATCAATGTTCACGGTCAAAGTCCATTTTACGAGGACGTCAACGCCGCCGACACCTCTGCTATCGCATGTTCCAAAAAACAGTTCTTCTCCGCTGTCATAAACAGCGTGAAAAGGATGGCGCCTTCTCGTCTCAGCCAGGTCAATGACGTCGTATCGCATTCTTCTTGCTCGAATCAATAGATCTTCCACGATTCGTAAGTAAGGGTTCTTGCATTGTAGGTACAGATCGTCATTTTAGTCCGTTTCGATCTTGGCAGCTTAGTTTAGTCTTAAGATTTTGAGAGCCTCTCCGTAGTCGTCCTACCTGGCCCTGCCGTACCAGGGGCTCTTTCGGGGTCAGGAGAATGAGGTCCATATATGTCACTGTTTTTGGCATTTTGATACCCAACGTATAGCTTGCCAGGTTCTAAACGTGGGGGCTGGGTACCCACGAGTAACTTGCCAATCTCTCTCGGAGGAGCGGGAGAGCTTATTTGTTGGAGGCGACTCCTAACCGCCTTCCATGTACTTCCCAGCCGCTTTGTTGCAGGCTTTTGGCCGACTTGACTCGTAGAAATAGAGTTTTGTCAAGTCAGCGCTGCAGAAGCAGGAGCTCATCACCTGAATCCAGCTGTGTCCCTGCAAAGCATACGGTCGCCTTTGGTTCGCGTTGAGTTTTCTATCCACCACCTGAAAACGCGCCACGTAACCTCGCGACTAACCGGACGGGATTTCTTTAGAGGTAGGTCCGTGGTCCTCGTATCTAAGTTTGATGAACAGCATATCTTACCAATTCGCTCGAAGCCTTCAAATAGAAGTTGAGGCGTAGTTTTCAACGCACCAATTGGAAGTCCTTCATTATCTTGCCTTTTGCAGTGTTCAAGGTGCATTTGAATACGAAGTCGGACTTTATCATATATTCTTGCATGTCTGTGAGACGCTTAGGAAGCTACGTCTCTGGAATGTCGCCTTTCTACAGTTAGAGATGACAAAACTCATGCCTTGTTTGGAAGCCAACCTATGTACACACGATTTTGAGTGGGCATATGCTGTGCCCACGGCTACATCAGTGACGTATTTGATCTTTCTTAATTGTTAGCTGGAAAAATAGACTGAACAAACTGAGCGAAAAAAATACATTTTTTTTCTCAAATCATCTTTTTGAAAATTAATTCTTAAGCTATACAACAATATCGAGAATTTCAGGAGCAGCTACACAATTTCAACTCCTGGACTACAACAATTTCGATAATTTGTTGAACCTTGTCGGTGAAGTGGCGTCGCATTGAAAAGCGCTGTACCTTTTTGACAAAACTCTCAATGTCTCGTGACTTATTTGTCAGGTTCGAGGTCACTAGGGTCAATTTTTCTGATGGTAAACACTTCTACTCACGCTTTTGGTGGTAAAGTGATGCAAAGAAAACCGCTGTGACATCAGCTGTCGTCTCTTTTTATCCTCTGTCTAAAACCTCATATCTTGCTCGATGATACTTGAAGCGGCACATTGAGGTTTGGTCGAAACATCGGACGACAAGTCTACAACCAGTCAATGATTGACGACGCTCCAAATCATGAACCCGAATAAAGCGCAAAAAAAAACTGTCTCAACTTTTGATTCTAGAATTTTATTTATCATTCTCTCGGTGCTCTTCGGGCTTTTGTTTTCCGTCTCGTTCGTGCAATCCTGACTTCCTAGAGCGTCACCTTCTCCATGGATGCCTTCTTCGAGCAACTACTGAATTAGGCGCAGTGAGCGCTGAGTTGACTCAGCGTGAACATCTAAAAGGCGGGAGACGCTTCTTATCGTCTCATGGACCTCGTTCGGGAAAAATAGCTCTTCAGTTTGACTTAGAAGAATCGCTTCATCATGTGTTTACCAGTGCTTTAAATGACATCGTACTTCCTGATTCCCCTAAATTACGTGCTCCGGCTTACCCAGGGGGATGGAAGGCAAGTCTCAAAAAGCATTAATGGTAATGACAGCTTTAATGAGGCTTCGTTTATCATAATCTACTGTCTGCTGGCTATTACATACTCTCTTAGAACCTTTATCACATTTTAAATCTACCGCATTGTCATTGTCAGGCGGTGCACATCACAAGATCGCGCAACCTTCCGCGTGAAGAACCAATGTTGGAGTCAGCAGTTTGAGAGACAACAGTGATTATTTGACACAGTGTGATAAGGGAGAACTCTAAGTGGTGTCACTTGCTTTATGGGAAAATGCGGATTATCCGGGATATTCATGAAGGCATAACATATGCGCATATCATTGCAGGCCCTGCCTCTACGCACCACCATTCAAACGAAGAATATAAACTACGTTTGTCATGCAGTTTGTGTTGACTCTTCTCCATTCAGTGCGAAATAGGCCATTATAGAGTTTTTTCAGATTTTAAACACTTTATTGATCCGCCTTCATAGCGCTTCTTTCCAATCGCTTCAGAGATTTAGAGGTTTTTGAGAGGAACAAGTATATGCACAATGTGCAAATATCACGCATATTCTATGTAATAGCAGCAAACACTTAGCTCCCTACGGATACCAAAGCAGTCTTTCATGGTATTACTTCAACGTCAAACGCATATAGCAGCACAATAAAAACTGGAGTCAGGAACTAATGTCGCTATTTTAAGACGACTTGAAAATCGCATTTCGTTTAAAACAGTTTATAAACAAATTATCGTTAAAAGATGAAGGGTGGCAATTGCAGACTAGGCCAAAACACGACCGAAAGAAAGGCAGAGCGGAGATTTTGTTGGTACAGTAAGAAACTCAGGGGGGCTTTCTAAAAAGAGAAGTGCTTGCTGATCCTCAACCACCTCAGTTTTCAGGCTTCACTTATATCTTAGCACTCTTCCCACTATATCCTACGCCGTATTTCAGTCTTAAGGTAAACGTTACGACTAAAAGTAATTGAACCACAGCAGGCTTATTGATAGTTTTCTAGAATTTTCAAAGTTATATCGACAGAAACAGTCTTCAGTTTCGTAGAAAGATATACCTATCGCTCAATTCTCGAAATGATGTAGCCTCATGAGCCCTTGGAGTATCAACCTCATGCAGCTTGACCTAGGCAGCATATTAAAAAGACCATCCGAATCATTCAAATAGACTAATACTACATACGCCCAGGCTTTGAAGAAGGCGGGTTGCCGAAACGTCAGCCGAACTTCTACGACTAATTTACCAACCTCGCGTCAGCTAATCATGATAAGTTTTCTCGATTTTCATATAACAGTTTAATTATGTTATTTGGCTATTTATGAAACCAACGACTACGGCAAAATAACCTTTGCACTAAAGACAACCATTGGTCTTATTTATGTATCAAAGGTGCTCAATGCGATCAGATATTCCGCATCTAAAAACGCTGCTTCCGCGCCCTGCAACGTCTAAGTATCTCTCTCTTATCCATATTCCTTCTTTGACATTTTACAATGTTTTATTTTAAGGAAATCTATCCTATCTTTGAGTGTTTCACAGCACAATACAGTCAATCCAAAAGCAATTGAACACTCTTAACATCTTGGCCGAATACCTCAGCACAAATCTCCAAAATTTATCTCCTTTTTGGGATCCAGAAAAACGTACGCGGATAGCTAAGCACAAATGGATATCCACACAATCCATATAGCATGAGACAGATGGACGGAAAACAATGGTGCAGACTACTAGAAGATGTAGAGATTTTTACGATGATTTTTCAAACGATGGATGGAAGTGAACAAGGCGAACGTCAATACACCTCATTCGTAGGTAGGAACATTTTTCGGATTACGGAAGGGCCTTGCAGACTCTACCATGTTCGGCCATTGAAGTGCATGACGATTGAGCGAATGAGGAACGAAACTGTTACACACGCTCCCAGTAAAAACCAGCCCTTCAATCGAAGCGTCTCCCAACAAGGCTACGACGAGCGTGTCGAATGAGTCCGCATTGTAAGCCATCTGCGAGCTTCAACGGAGCACGAAAAAGCCACAAACATATATGTTATCTCCATTCGGCAGGATATAGCTCTCTCAAAAGAGTGCCTAGATCGCTCATTCTACAGATAGTCCGGAAATTATTTTGCACAAATCAGAGGGCTAGCAATGGGATAACGAATATCTCCAACCCTAGCTATCGTCCTTACGTCTTAAGTGGGAGGCCCCAATAATCGATGTCCGGCCTACTGTAAGTAATATAGATGATAACTTTATGATCTGCTCAATACAAGAGGAGACGGTCAAACCTCCCTCTCTCTCTCTCTCTCTCTAAAAACGTCTTGGTTCAATACCTGTCTACTCGTCCATCGCACAATAAAATGCGCACTTGTGAAAAGTATGTTTTGAACAACTACCAATGTGTGCATAGAAAACGAACATAAGGTGGGTCCTTAAGATCGGCTCGAAAAAAGCCATCTCTAGTGGCTACATTACAGTACAACTCCCAAGTTAGATCTAAACTAACTTCGACGCCCTCAAACGGAAATCTAACGAGAATAAGGTTCCTTTCATCCTATACTTCATTTCTGATGAGGTGCGTACACCTACTAAACGCTGTTTAAAGAGAGATGCCTAAGATAACTTGGTACAGTAGTCAAGATGCCCCCAAATGCACTAAAGAATCAGTTAGTCTTCAACTGTCTACTTGATCGCCTCTGCGAAACGAAGACTGACAAGTTTGTCCAAACGGTAAAGATGACGATTACATGAGATCCGGTACAACTTACCTAGTCTCTAGTAAGGCATGTGGGAACGAGTAATTGAGGAAACGGGTAGACCACTCTGCATTCGAGTAAAAAAACACCTGGTTGGAATGCGGAGCTCTGACTCAAAAACTCCGGTAGGCTCAAATAAGAAAGAAGAACATGCAGAAACAAAGTTGATGTCAAATTCACGGTCCTCGCACAGGAATCAAAAACATCCACTCGTAAAACTTCGGACACCTTTTGGATACTTAGTAAAGGCTCAAAAATGAACCGCAAAGAGGAGTGCCTCGCAATAACGCGTAACCTCGCACCATACTTCAGGCTAATCTTCCTGGTCTGAGATAGGCACAGCCTCACTTACGCGCTGATTCTAAGCGGTAGGTCTCCAATGAATACTTGATATACCCAAAACATCAAAGCGGTAAGTGTTTTGAAACGAAAGTTTTTTACTACGCGATCTGAAATTCGTTTCTTACGTCTTCTGCTGAGGTTTTGGAAGTTTTGACTGAGTGGATTACGGAAGAATTTGACCTTTTCAAGCTCTGAAGAAGGTGTACCTTCCCGAAACGTTAGCCACTGCACGTCTACTGTATTGTTTGTGCTGCATTACTAAACTATATTACTATTGTATTGCTCCACGTATATTCAATAAATGTTGTTTTTAACACCTCAGAACTGCTTAACAGAAGAAACTACTAAAAGAAATACCATAAAATCTTCAGAGAAAAAATTAGCCGCTGAGGATTAATGAGATTACACTTGAAGCAAAAAGTAGTCTACTCCACTTTATTGTTGTGGAAGATTGTGAAAATTCGTCCCAATATAAGCTTTACAGTACGAAACAGTATGTATGAAATAAAAGGTAATTGGACAAATAGATATGTGATGACATCTAAGCAATAATGCTGAATGAATGGCATGTCTCTGGATTGCAGTACGAGGTGATCCATTAGTCCTTCTTCAGCCACAGTCTTCACCCAGAATAAAATTTTGGCACGAGCAGCAGCAGGCTGATTTCAAAGGAATTCAGCGATCGTTGCTGATTTCCGAGCATACTTGCTATAATGCAAAAGTATTTCAGTCTCCAGTTATTAAATGCTACCATAATTACATTGGACAGATACCGAGCAAAATGTTCGCGATATGAAAATAAAAATAACTATAGTCTATTCACAAATATTGCGCTCGAAATCTCTCCAGTCCTGAAATTCTGCGGAATACTAGGTACCTCAGATTGCCATGAAGATTTTTTGGTGAGAAGAATTTCAAGCGCTGAAAGAATAACAACCATGTGCTACTCACTTATTTGCTAGAACATCGCGTATAGTTGCTTTCGAGCTGTCGCAGTTTAGATCGCGTCTGTCGATCACCACAGCCACTCCTTTTCTCTTCATGATTTTGGCACTCAAAATCTGATCCACGAACAAAGAAATAGCCACCATAGACTTGTCCTAGGACAAAGCCTTAAGTACTGAGTTCTTTGCAACGTGTGCGATGAAAGGAGATAACCGCTCATCTGCTAGAATAATTTATATTAACAAAGCGAGCTGCATCATACACTATTCGGAAAAGTAGTTGTTGATCAAAAAAATTTATGGTCTACAAACAGAATTCGGTTTCCATCTTAATACAATCGCTGTGACGTTGCTCTTCCGAGAAGCTCTGGCAAGTTCGAGAAAACTAGAGTGCGTATTATTATATGCCCTTGGAAGATATATGGAAGAGTCTGCTTGAATTGTTATAAATGCTATCACTTTAGATAAATCCCAGATGTGATTTCTCCAAAAATGAAGCCAAACGTTACAAAATTTGCAGAAATAATCCTCTGCTCATGGAGTTCGGCGCCTGATATATTTGATTTGTCAACGTATATTCGATCGAAATTAGTTCACATCAGCCAATTTGTGCAGACGCTCTTTCGAGTGAAAATCAGCTCGAATTGTATTCTATGCAGTGACAAGATGGAATTTCTACATTGTTTTCGGACATGCATGCGTAATGTATAACTTGGGTGCAGATTTTGTTAAACTGTGTTAGATGAATGTAAATTTCCTCCAAAGGAATTTTGTTCAAGTTTCAGTCCTCAACAAAACGGTTCCTGGTGCGTGTTCGATCAATTCACTCGAAGAAAGTTCTCTTTTCATACACCAAAAAGTTCAATTTTTCAAATGAAGATTGATCTGAGAGAGTGATCGAAACAAGAGTAATTTTGACGATTACACATGTATGGCAGTTTTAGCCAAGTAAAACACGTATAAACCTTGAAACCAGAGTCATTTTTGCTGCAAGAAGAGTACAAACCTAGCAAGTCAGTTTGCAGCAATCATTTCATCACATGAATGTTAGAATTCTTTCCAAACAGAACTGATTGGTTTTCGTCGTCGTACTTTCATGTGAATGTGGTATTCGGAAATGCAGGAAAAGCGTCCATAATATCTGAACAAATACGTGACCGAAAGAGCTTCAGTAGAAAATTTTGTCCAATTTGATAGATTAAGATAATAGTACAATTCGCCGCCTTTTCCAATTACTTATAAGTGATAATGTGAGCTTATTTGATGGAGATGAGCAAATAAACTTGAGCGGTTCCCATTCAATATCTCAAAATTTATTTACTGTCTTTCCTTTCTTCATGGAACGCTACAATGATGCTGAGCTATTAGTAGATCGAAAATCTCTACATTGTGGGTTCGAGTGTCATTCACACTGTGGCAAAATATAGTGGAATAAGAAAGAGGTTAAGCTGTTGATACGCTTCTGTTGGTACCACAATTCTCATCGAGATTGCTAGCAGAAGTTTTGTTATGCTACTCTGTTGTTGCCAGTGTTTTTTTTGAGGTCTTCTATATTTCGGCACATTATTAATGTGATCTTATGAGTCGTTTTATAAAGAATATTAGGAGTCGAACGGACTTTCCAAGCGTGATGATCAACCAAGAACACATAACCGTTGGTATTGACTAAGTAGAGTAAATTAGTAGTAGCTAGTATGGCTCCTGTCGCTTAACACTGGATCAAATCTTGTGGCCTAAAAAAATGCAATTTACGTGTTCACAAAATTATGCTGGTTGACAGATCGTTTCAATAATTCCTATCGAATTGTTGGATGTCATTTTACATTGTATTTAATACTCATAAAGCACTATTTGCAGGGGCTGAGCTTTTTCTCTGCCTGTGGTGCTTCATAAGTCCTACAGTGCTCTCTTGCACATAATTTATGAGCTACCCGATTTAATGATGTTGGTTCTACTCCTCCACTGATGCATTCTAGGTTTCTAATCTTTAACTGATTTTCAGAACAGTGAGCTGTCGATAAAAGTAGAAATAGCATGTGCAGAAGCATGGCGACATAGATGATTTATGGAAGGTTTATGAGCCCTCCTTAGTTTGACTTTTGCATATTCACTACCAGCCGTAATATATCGGCGAAAAAATGGTGCTAGTACAATATCACGTCTTATCACCATGACGTTTCCCCATCTCTGCTATAAATTGGAGCTCAGTGAGGGGGGTGGGTCAGTGATGAAACAGGCGACACCGGCGAGACATGTTAAACAATCCAGACTCTATTGAATGTCTCCATAGTTATTTGTTTTTTTTTCGGTTGGATTGTAACTGGTTTTTCGTAAGTCATTATCGGTCAGTAAGTCATTATCATTATCATTATAATTGATATACCCAAAACATCAAAGCGGTGAGTGTTTTAAAACGAAAGTTTTTTACTACGCGATCTGAAATTCGTTTCTTACGTCTTCTGCTGAGGTTATGGAAGTTTTGACTGAGTGGATTACGGAAGAATTTGACCTTTCCAAGCTCTGAAGAAGGCGTGCCTCCCCGAAACGTTAGCCACTGCACGTCTACTGTATTGTTTGTGCTACATTACTAAACTATATTACTATTGTATTGCTCCACGTATATTCAGTAAATGTTGTTTTTAACACCTCAGAACTGCTTAACAGAAGAAACTACTAAAAGAAGTACCATAAAATCTTCAGAGAAAAAATTAGTCACTGAGGATTAATGAGATCACACTCAAAGCGAAAAGTACTCTACTCCACTTTATTCTTCTGGAAGATTGTGATAATTCGTCCCAGTATAAACTTCACAGTACGAAACAATATGTATGCAATAAAAGTTAATTGGACAAATAGATATGTGATGACATCTAAGCAATAATACTGAATGAATGACATGTCTCTGGATTGCAGTACGAGGTGATCCATTAGTCCTTCCTCAGCCACTGTCTTCACCCAGAATAAAACTTTGGCACGAGCAGCAGCAGGCCGATTTCGAAGGAATTTAGCGATCGTTGCTGATTTCGGAGCATACTTGCTAAAATGCAAAAATATTTCAGTCTCTAGTTATTAAATGCCACCATAATTACATTGGGCTGATACCGAGCAAAATGTTCGCGATATGAAAGTAGCTGTAGCAGCCAAAAGAAAATTACGAAAACACGTTTCCAATTAGTGGGTATGAGAAGAACTATAAAGACTTAGAAAAACGCTTTGTTTGTGGTAGTCCAAATCTTTCAAAGAAATATAGCTGCAAAAGTACATCAAAATAGTATCTACACAGGTCTCTCCAGTAAATCACCAATTCATCGCAGACAGATTATCTTCCTAATTGCTTTATTTCGATATACTGTAGAGAGGTAATATGTTGGATCTCCTAATTAGGGAAAGCTCCCGCTGACGAATATCAAACAAATAAACTAGTCCAGAAATTCTCTAAAAATTATAAAGTCTAGCTTTTTTTATGCCTCTCGTTTCCTCCTTCTCAACTCGGGAGCTGGGTCGTTCATCATGTTGACTTCAGGGTCTAGATAGACGTAACTGAGATTCTTGCTTCGTTGATCGTTAGTAAAGCATATAAAAACCATCCTTTCCACTTAAACATCATCGTTTTCGTAATATATCATCAGAGGCCAATCTTTCTACACGCGCTGTTGGAATCGATCAGCATTCGCTACTCCTGGCCGATCCTTAATATCATGAGGGCGATATTATTAGCGAAGCGGAGTTTAATTATCGACCGCTGAATCTCATAGTAGCGCTTGGAATAATGTGGATCAAAGCCAGCTTTGACGATCTTCGTTGCTTAGCTTCAACATAAAGCTATGACGAAGATGATGTCCAGGCTTTCTATCTGGGCCTCTAAAAGTTCTTCAGAAAGGACCACACACTCCTCGAGGTCATTGCCGGAGATTTCGAAGCGAAAATGATAACTACAGGAACGTCTGAGGAACGCCATGTTGAGATACGCGGACTAAAATGGAAGAAACAGAACGACAGACCATAAGCATTTGACGTGCTGACCACAACTATTCGTGGTAATTAGGCTGACTTCTAGAGCCCAATACGCGTGTTCCAACCTTGACAGTTTCGCCAGTCAAGCAGTTAAATTTCTCCTTCAGCCAATCCTCTTGTCAAAAATGATTATCTGACATGCTGAAACTTTAATGATTATCCGGCATATTGAAAAATGTGATATTGAGAAAACACTCGAGAAGAAATGTTTGAAATCCGTGGTACCCTGAATTTTAGAGGCCTCATTCCCAGCTTTGGATGTGGGATTCTTCTAGTAGAGAGTAACTTGTAGAAGAAAACAGCTCTCAGTAAAACGATCGTTCTGGCTGATCAATGTCGCTGTTGTTCTGAATACTAAACGAGATCAAGCCATAGTCTCTTCCGCGCATCGCTCTATTCTTCACGGGAAAAGAAAGAAAGCAGCTAAATAAAAACTACGTAGTCCCAGAACTACCATGAACTTAGATGTATTCATATCACAACTCTATTGTCTACAGGTATTGTTTTTTCTCCAGAAAAAATGAATTTTCGTGGAAGAGTCGAGCTACAGGCAGTTATTCTGCGAGACGATTTCTATTACAACAGGTGATCGCACAATAACACCAAAATTAAGTGCAATATAGCCAACATCTGAGCGATTCTTTCTACAAAATCGTTTCGTACAAACAATACTTTAGGAGCATGTCGTCAAAGCTCTCAATTTGCATAGAATAACTTGACACAAAAGCACCAAATCTAAGAGTACTAAATTGTCCAATTCACAAGGTTATTTCATATCCCGCTGTCATGAAGATGCAATGCTCCAAGAAGATTGTGTATTTTATTGACTGAAGTGATTGAATGGGTTGTCGGTCACCGATTTTTAAAAGGTAATCGGGTTTACAGGTGGTAATCATAGCATGTTGCATCGCATCCTAGGGTCTCCCATAATAGGCAAATAAATTCACTACTGAACCTCTTTGGCGAAGAGGGGTTACAATCCGGTGTGATAAGTTAATTCTTTTCGTAAACAAAACACCAGAAACAAAGACGCGTTTCAAAATAGAATTACACTATGAGCGGCATTCTTTGCTTAACTCAATAATATAAAGTTTCAGTGAACAGATGTGTACAAGCTGCACCATTAATCCTCTCAGGTGGTGCTGTGGAAAACACTGCACATCACCACGTGTACGCCATAATAACAACTAGCAAATCAGTGTTGTTATCCTGCCTAGTACAAGTAAACTATACGAGAACAATTAATATGATTTTGCTCTAGAAAAAGTATAGCAGCATCGGAGTATCGATAAAAGCTCAGAGAAATTCACTATCGATAATTATATTATTTGTTATAAGTATCTTTTAACAGGCCTGTAACCTACACCTAATGCCACAAAGCTTTCTGAATTCGCGCCAGTCAGTTATAGTCCATATGTACACCTGAATAATTCAAACTTGAATTATTTCGAGCTTGACTACAAAATATAACAATTGAGGCTAATAGCTTCAAAAACTAAAGTATATGAAAGCTAAGACAATGACCAGCTTTTTACAAAACTACGAACCTAACTCCGTCTACTATTTACATGGCTATTAACTGAATCTTTGTCAAACTAATCACATTTCTAATAACAGCTGATTCACGTATGCTTCGCATTTTGACAAGTGGAAAACAAGGCTACAAAACCTGTAGATTTTTGACGTGACATGGATAGTGCTGCGATCAGTAATGATTTAATTCATTCTCAAAACTCTGTGCTGAGTTCACAAGCACACTGGTGCATTAAGTTTTCTGTATTTTAACACGTTCCGCATTCTTTCTGTAGTCAACTTAGTCGCAAGGAGCTTATTCCATGCTTCCACCATAACTCTATAGCTTACCCAGCGACGATGTTGAGGCTAGACATATGCAGATATTATCATGTGCTTTTTAATGTGCAGTCGCGATGTTGTTAACGACAAAAATAGGCAGTGCAGTATGAGTAGTAAGGGTCGTCGTCGGACATTTCCCTTTCTTCAGAGCCTTCAAGAAAGAAACTGACATGCAACCTACTCAGTCAAGCATAATTAGAACCGTAATTGCTAGTGGCAAAGCAAACAACTTATATTCGAAAACTCACCTTTTCATTGGTTTGCACCCTTCAGTTATGACTGAAGAACAGCAGCATCAAGTCCAACACGAAAAATAAGTGTGCTCGGCTCATGTCACAAAATCATTGTGATATGTCGCGAAAACACTCGTTATCGCGCATTATCACGACGAGGTACTCATCATTGCGCTTAAAATCAAATTTTTGCTATTTACTCAATATGCTCTAAGAGTTTCGCATATTAAATTCTCATGAACTTCTGCTTCCAACTTTGTCGTCGTGTGCGTGGGTTCAGTGGCATTTCGACATTAGGCATGAACTTGTTTGGAAACTTGGCACCTAGTCGCTGTCGCAAAGCCATTCGTCTTTTTAGTGCATTATTTTTTCCTATCAACTGAAAACCAGGCGGTTAGGCACCTCCCTAAATCAAAAGATGCTGAATGGGGAAGTCAATTATGATTATTATTTTTCTCTTAATGCGCAGAAAATTCGCATATGGCTTGCATTGCGTCGTCATTCGAAACGTTGGTGTGAAAGGCCACAACGTCAGAAGACTCTATCAAGTGCGCGCTGTTAGCACGAGCACTACGTAGATGACTGAGGAACATTTGGTGTTCGTGAGTATCAGAATGTCACTGTTGCCAACTCGTATTTTATCGCTCTGCAAATGTGGACTGTTTTAAACTTTATTTGGGTGCTATGCAAAAACCCTGAAGTATTGTCCTTTTCTTTATTTGGAACTTGCCCGAGAATGGTACTTTTTTTTCTCAGAATTTGATGGCTTTTGTTTCGGCGGCAACGCCTTTGTCAAAGTCTAGACGTATGTATCATACCATGTCCGATTATTCGTTCAATGTTTCCTTTGCATCAAAATTCTAATGGAAAAGAAATCAACAGTCTAGCCATTTTGAAAAACCCACCTTATTTACAGTTTTATGAGAGAGGTCACCGGTCTTGTGTGACACACTCTGAAAAATGGGCCATAATCAGACTTTAGGATGAATCTGATGTAACGTGCCATATCATTTGTTATGTTCAGGTATTTTCTCCTCTAATCATTTCTGGTCTTATGCTGTTTATCCGGAAAGCTTCGAGGGTTTTACCTCTGATGTTTTTGATTCATGTCCCAGGATGCTTACTACCACATTAAAGTCCGTATCGTCATGTTTTTCTACTCTGTGAGCCTCAATGGCTTATTTGCTTGGCTGTTAACTTTCTAATTCTAAGTGTCTATTGACGCCAATCCAAAGTGGTCTCCCTGTTTCGCCAATGTACTCCTCACCACATGTTGTGTAAAAGATCGTATAAATTATACTTAAACTCATACAATCTCCTTATCTATCATTAGACCATATTACACAACAGCTAGTCTTACACAGACCGTCGTGCAAGCTTTTCCAAAACAATTGGCTACGTAAGTTATGAAGAGGAATTTCTATATATCCTACGGGATTTTCCAGACCATTTTTTCTTAAACAACTTTTTATAGGCGCGCTTAATTCATTCGCCATATCAAAGTGTTGTCCCGTTTGAGTTAGAAACAACATCGTTTTCGTACTTTAGGTTATGGGCCCTATCTCTTCATATTGGCTTAACTTCAGTAATCGCTCTTTCGTAGCCATTTGATTTGGCCACCTTTCACGCCAACCGTAGTGACTCTTCTTGCTTTCCTCACTCCCCGCGCAAACACTTGCAGCCGTTCGGTACATGGTTCGAACTAGTGCTCTTTTTGTGTATGAGGAGTGGGAAGAAAGGTAGTGTTATTATTTTAATTACTTGGCTTGCGATACCATTTTGTTATGTGGCCGCCTTCACAAAAGTAGATTTGAAAGTTCAGACATGGACGCCAATTCTTCCTAAGCTTCTCCCATGTAACTTAATATACTCCGACTGCCTATTTAGAAATCAAAATATATGTCCACTTTCTCTTGTGTTAAGCAGATGATGAAACAGTCATCTACGTATCTACAATAGTGTAATGGGCTACGACGAAGAACTGGAGCTTCCACTTTATGCATAAAAGTGTGCCACACAAAGCCGTTGATCTCTTCCATATAACTGTAAATAAGGTGGGTTTTTTTTCGCAATGTCTAGACTGTCAATTTCTTTTATATTGAATTCTTGATCCATATAAATATAAATATTACCCGAGTAATCAGATGTAGTATGATATATGCGTCAAGGCTCTGACGAAGGGGTTACCGCCAAAACATTAGCCATCAAACTTTGAGGAAAAAGAAGTACCAAAGTCGTGCAAGTTTTGAATAAAGAAGAGGACAGTTCGTAAGAAATTACACAGTGGTTGAGTTATGCAGAGGTTTAGAGATAGTCGGACTTTTGAACCTGTAAGTAATGCGTAACACTTATATGATTTGTTTTGATGAAAAGGAAAAAAGGAAATGCAAGTGGAAACGAAGTATACCTCAACTTCCAATCGATTTAATCCTTATTTGGTGCCTAATTTTTCCGCTTTAAAGATTTACAACCTTGTTGTGTGTAAATAATTTGGGATCGAATCCTCTATATGTAGGGGGTAAGTTGAGTGGAGCTGACCGAATCAAAAGGAGTTGTGCTATTGATGAGACTGGCTGACAGGCCAAAGCACATGTCTAGCACTTCATATGTTTGATGGTTTGCTCAAAATATGCTGTCACGATATATATACATTTATATATACATATATTTATATATAGAGCGCATGTGGCGCAATGGTTAGAGGTGCGCCAAATCGCACACAGGGTCAGTGGTTCGATCTTGCTATCTATCTGGGAGGATGAGCGGCACTGGCTAGGCGCAGCGAGAGGACACGCCAGAAATGCGTCAATTACCTCAAACGAAATCAAAATTGAAGACGAAGGCATGGCGCATTCCTCAAGGAATGATCAACACCCGGAGCTTTATCCTTTTAGTTATATACGTATATATATATATATATATATATATATATATATATATATATACATATATATATTCCTTTCCGGATGATGAGGGTCATTTTCACATTAGGGTTTACTGTTCAAACATCCATGAAGATTGGGGCCTACACCGATACCAAGTCGGATTAAGCTTTCAAAAAATAGTATCTTTGATAAAATCACCTAGGAGACATGTATGTAGACGATTTTAGTAAAATTGACATCACTGGTCACCAAAATCATGCATTTGCCTTATGCTGTTCATTTTCATGCCACCATGTTCAGTAATGGTCAAAAATATGACCCTTTCTGAAAACATCGCCTTTTCTGTATAAGGAGTGTAAAGTTCTATAGCGTTGGCGCCTTTTTTACTACCGACTGATAACCTTATTGAAGTCTCTTCTACCATGTTCTACGATTTAATAAAAACAATACCTCCTCTGGAGTCGATAAAAAGCAAATGTCGTTATAGAACTACTGCAATGTCATAGTGCGCTCCATCCATTCGGCGACCGTGTGGCGTGTCAGGCGAAATGTCATCCGCAATGGAAACAATAAGTTTGTCCAGGTAAGTGATTTGCAAATTATGTCATACTACAGAAGGGGCTTTTATGCAGTTTTTTTAAGAGGGCGAATGCCCATGTGTCGACATATATCATATATGTCAGAGAAAAAGCCACATCCTCCTGAGAGAAAACATTGTTCTAGCCTCTAAATAACAGTCTCTTTCATATTTTAACTATGCATTGTAGTGATTCGATACCTCAAAAAATTCTGTTCTTGAACTCGTGTCCCGCAAATGCTTCCTACTTGAGTTTAGCACTTTATGTTCTGCTTTTGGAGCATTGGATGCTGCTTTAATTTCACAGCGACCTTTGATTTACGCATTCGTTCCTGTCCTATATATAGTTTGAAAACTTCTACTGACATGTTCTACTAGCTGGCGTATTTTGTCTAGTTTGTTCTCTCCATTTTCTGCAATGCTGATTAGACGAAGGTGAGTCTCGATGATGCAAAACCTAACAGTCGACATGAGGCCCCACGCTACAGGTAATTCTGCTGAAGCAAGCACGGCGACCGCTCCAGCAGTAGCTCAACGTGAAAATTGAGATCGGCGATTTTGAGACTTGAGACAACGAAATTAATTATTACAGCTATCTCCAATTCTTTCCATCCGGCAGTCTTCTGCCTGCCATGGTTACTCTCCGATCTACAGTAAAATCTTACATTTCCAAAACAACTTTGTAAAAGCGACCTACGTCCTACACCAGAACAGTGGCATTGTCCAGAACATCAGTCCAACACTTTTCGAGTAGTGGAATCTGGTCGAAATCTCAGTACTGGACCTGTTAATCATGGCACCGGCTTTGACCATGGTGCCTTGCGCCTAATTACAAAAGTTTTAACAATGAGTTGTATTCACAGTAACGTATAAGTAGATACGAAGTAGTCTTTCTCAAGAAGACGAAAGAAACGTCTCTTCTACAACTCTAGGAACGTCTCATCTTCTAAAGTAGACTCATAACTTTAAAACTGTTAAGGACTGTCGAAATGTGCACTAGTTTTTTTTACACATCTAACTGTTTTGATGCTTATAATGGATCATTTGTGTTCTTTTTGTTTTCGTTCAATTCTGAATGGTTTTTTTCTAACATAGAAAACACGGCCGAGATTAGGCTCTTCCCGAATAAGATCAGGAGACAAGGGAGAGATGACGTTGTCGAGCGTAGTACTAGCGATTAGAAAAAGAGAGGAATGAGGTGATTTAAAATAGACTTACAATTAACTGAGAACGAAGGAATCATGAAACGCTATTTTTGCACAACCAATCTGATTCAAAACGGAATGCCACCAGCTGCATCTTTGCATATGTGTATATTCTGTGCAGTTACAGGAATCCTGACCTAAGACTCTTCTATCGCATTACCCTATTTATTGACCACAGAAAGCCTATACCTCACTAAAAGTAGCGTACTATTACTGGAAAGCACCGTCAATCGAACGACCGCCGCGTGTGCCACAGGAAAGTCAACTGTTACCCAGGAGTCAAAAAAAGAAATTTCTCATTGTTACCTTTAGGTATATCATGTTTTGATGAAATATTTGGTTCTTTTCGTGTGGTAGCACAGATTTTCAAGCCTAACACTTAGGCAGGGCAAGAAGTTTTCATAGAGAATGTTAGAACGTGTTTGGAGGATCAGATCTCGTGGTAGCGCTGTGCATAGCCGGGTTTCGAAAAGAGCCTTTTGTAGTGTTGAAAATAAAGAATGAAACTGTGTTTCACGTTGGCTACGCAAGTCAACTATTACTTCGCTGGAATTACAAAAAGCATATGAACGTGTAGAAAAATCTTCTAGTATTAGAGTCAGATTTCTAATGCGGAGTTTCTTCTGAAGTTCAGAAACAGTTCTTAATCACTCACATCTACTCGCCCCTGCCTCCACAGTACCTCCCGTGAATTGGCCAAAGAACACTTGCCCACGTATGTGAGCCAATCTTGTTTCCTCTGCTGCGTTGCGGAGAAAAGGGTTTCTGAGGAGATAAGCATGATGTTGGAATCGGTAAATTTTACGCTATCGAGAAAAACTTATCTTCATTAGCTGACGCGAGGTTGATGAACTAGTCGTAGCAATTCGGCTGACGTTTCGGCGACCCGCATTCTTCAGAGCGTGGGCGTATGTAGTATTAGTCTATTTAAATGATTCGGATGATCTTATTTACATGTTGCATAGGTCAGTTAAAAGATCAAACGAAGAAAGTGTGCGAGATCTCGCGTGATGGTGACGCACTCGTCCTTCCCGCTCATTTCTGGATTTTGGACATTTATCGAATGTTCCTCAGGAGTTTAGCGGTGGGTGCTTTTGTTTCCTTTTTTAGGATCGTAAAAGTTACATCAAAATCCTTGTTGAAGTGTTTTTGTGAACTATGTAAACCTCAAACTTTGGTTTTGTCTATTTTATATTGATTATCTAGATGATCTTCTATGTGGATAAAAGGTGCTCTACCGCTTTTGTCTAAAATTCTTCCTCGCATGTCTTACATGTTAGCAAATATATTGTGCCCGATCTCATACAATCCCCCCTTTTCCGTTAGAGCAGATTATGCAGTTTTTGGTGCTGCACAATTGATCGTAAAGTTTATTGCGGATCAGCTGTTGGCGCATGTGCGATGTGCGATTTCAATAACTACCACGGAATTTTCAAGACCGCATTTTTAAGGCACCTTTTAACATCGCGACCGATTTCGTTTGATCTAAATGACAGTTTGAAGGGTATTCTATTCAGTAATGCAGTATTTTTGCCGTCTAAGTGATTCTTCATTTGGACACAGAGTTGTCTGCCCGCTTTGACAACGCATTCGTCTTCGCACGCTTTATAAGCGATTGAAAATACTGTACCTGAACTCATGCAGCCAACGTCTGTGCTGTTTGAGCTCATTTACGATTTGCGTGGTGCACATAAAGTCGTTGTGATGATTAATTAGCTGGCGTCTAAGAACTTTGTGTGGCATTTCAACCACTGCTAGGCTCTCATTACGTCTGTCCTTTCTAATCAGCATTCTATCAATAATCCTAGTTCGCTGGAAACGTAGATATGAATTGAACAGATCTTAATCTCTCTGAGCATGTTGTTATCTAATCTGATTCTCCCTTGAAATTGCTCTGATGTGTTACAGACTTTTACAAAATAAAATGGCTATTTCGGGTCAACTTCGAGGATCCCTTTTTTTACTTTCATCGTGTACACAAACTGGCTGCTGAACGGACCATATTTATCACAAGCGATCTTTTCGTCTTTGAAAAGCGAGAGGAGAAATTGTGAGCCAGTTGTTTTTGTCACTCAACTTTCAATGTCATTTTATCGCGTATCCCTCTTGGAACACACTGATTTTAACGCTCAGAACGGAAGTCATTACTTTTCTAATTTCACTCTCGTGAATATTATGTACTCTGACCGTTTGTTTAGTGAAAAAAAATTGTTCGTTCTCCTTGCGTTGAACAAAGACAAGGCATACGTGGACATATTTACAATAGAGTACTGATGACCTTTATTGCTTCTTTATCTTGCATAGGAAGCTCATAAATATCTTGCATTGCCTACTCTTTCATCAGGCTGGTGTAAAAGGGTAACATTGAAGGGCTTCATCACGTACATGTTGCTGGAGTAAGAGCGCTATGCAGACGATTCAGAGAAATTTGAGTATCTGTGATGTAGCGTAGGGTGCGATTTAACAGATGGACGAGTATCAAATGTAAAGCAACCTATTTTTTCATAACCCGTCTACACAGGCAGTAATGGGTCTACCTCTTGACGGTGAGAGATCGATAAGCACATAATCATCAGTGGGTACTAACTTATGACCTTTGATGAGTAGATGCAGGACGGAAAACGATGGTGGATATATTTAGAGTCATAAAATAAATAATGGTTTTACATGAGCAACATTTTCACTACAGCCCAAACTGTGTATAATTTCAACACCGAACTGCGCAAAAAATTGCAAACACGAGTCTTCAATCTTAAAATCACTTTTTACGAATAAGTTCATTGGGCTTGGCTGATGATCGCTTGTTATCACAGCTTCAATCGAAATAATGACTGCAATATGTCTGCATGATGGCCGTAGTAATATAGAAATGCAGCAAAGCACACTTAACCCTTTCGAAACATCGTGTACCACTCATGATACACACGCATTTTCGTGCTTTTCTACTCGAGCACAGACTTCTTATTAGACTTTACATAATTAATCGATAGCCGGAAAAATTGCGTTCTGATGACTTGCTTGCCTTCTGAAAACCCTTATCTAATGAGCTGTGACAACGACGAGAAAATTACATTTTTTTTTTCTTAGAACTGTGTATCATGCTCCATACTCGTGTTTCTCAGTTTTTCAACCGAATAATGCTTTTTTGCTAAAATTCCAATGGTTTTTCGATGGGTTGAAAGAAGAGATTTTAGATGTAAATTAATTCTAAATTGCATGTTAATTTTAGGTTTTTAGTGCGCCATTAACGGCGAACAGAAATAACGTTTCGAGTTCAAAGTCCTCTGCGTGCTTCGCTAGTGTGTATGTTCGGTTTTGCAGTAGAAATTTAGTAGTGATTAGATAGCCCAAAAATGTGGATTCTAAAAAAGCAATTTTGTTATTGAGCTGATTTTTTGGTGCGCTACAGCAAGGGAATTAATACCACGTTCAACATTCTGAGTAACTAGCCCGCCGCTTAAACTTCGCAATAGGTGTATTGCTACTTGAGCAGTAAAATTTATGCGTCGGAGTCAAAGTATCATCAGAAATGATTGTATATTACTGAAAGCCTTCCGTATGGCAATCTTTGTGAAGAGAAAGCTTACGTGCGCCAAAAATTCGCACTCCTTAGTAGAAGGTAACATCAATTAGATAAGAACGCATCTCTATTTCTTACTGCTTGCTTATTGATCATATGTAAAACTTTAAGTCAATAACAATTCTTTTCAAAGTATAATTTTTCCAATAAGTTTGAGTGGTGTAACTTTTAGTACGTTTAGTACGTATTCTACAGATTGATAATTGTGAGCTTGATAGAGCTCACAATCATCAATCTGTAAAATACTACTTTGAACAAATTGCATGTTTCTGACGCAAACTTCCCAAGCCTTTCACTGTTGATGTTAACCTTCATTCATTTAACAATCAATAAATTATACAACTAGCACCTACCAATAGCAAACCACGCTAAATATTAGTATCGGGTCAACATTTCCCCCATGCTTTATAGAAATTGCTGTTACATGCAACAATTCGCGCGTTGTGAAACAATAAGCATCAAATCCAAAAATAATCAGTTCTCACTTCATCATAGTCTATAATGTAATAAAGCATGGTGTTTCGACCTAATTTATGTAGTCCTTTGTTGAAAGCCAGAACTCCTAAGAACACATCTCCGATGACCAGTATAAAAAAACATGAAAAAAGATACTGCCTACATCAACTGCACCTCGCGCTTAGTCGTTAGTTATGCTTAGCGCACATATAGTATTGTCACGTGATACCGATCTTCTATAATACACAGCGCTCACGAAGTGGTGAGTGACTTAAGGATTACGCATAAAAGTCGGCTGTGCGGCGATATGGTCTGGTAAGTATTTGAGATAAACTTCCATTCTGAAATCGGTGAGCAAGATTTTCTTCACCCAGTTTTTTACAGATTTTTTAGGCGTTCATCACGCACACCACGTCACCAGGTGAAGGAGAAGGCATATGTATCTAAACATTGAAATTAGATATTTCGAAGTAATATCGAAGCAAAACACCTCCCATTATCATGTCCTCAAGCAAAATACCTCCCATTATCATGTCCTCATGTTGTGTTCGGCATTCTGGTCGGGCGAAATCCACGAGCAACTTGCACTTGTTGTAGCTCTGCACGGCTTCGAGTTTCTTCGTCTTGGATTGATGATGGAACCGCTCACTGTAATATCATCGCAACATCTCATTTGTCAATCAGTTTTAACACCATTACGCCTTTCTTATTTCTTACGTCCACTGTCTGCCACTTCTTCAGTTAGTGCTGCATGAGTTCCTTAGGCAAGCCTCTCCTATTCCTTCCACACGTCTCAGTCAAGTGCTTTTTTTGCAAAAAACCCTTTGCACGTTCAACACTAGCGCACCAATTTTCTGTGAAGAGGTCTTGCCCCTCATTTAGTAAGTCATCCATTTTGTCCATCATAATTGTGTCTGCTATTCGTCCGACGCGCATGGGAGGCAGAGTTTGAACGGTTTCATACCGTATCTCTGCCTTTTGATGCTACTAAATCAGTTCAAACTGAGAATGTTTCCGAGACAGAGAAGGATTTTCTGAAAAAATGACAGAGAGCGAGCCCTTTCGGGGCGGCAAATGAAATCTCTGCATGCAACGACATCAGAGAGAATTATACTTTTGTCACATATTCAAAAATAATTCTTCTCTTGCAGGAAAATTCCGGATTTATTTCAATAATCTAATGCAACACGGTTGTCTGTGTGTGCTCATATTGTTTGAAGCATATGTGCTTTTTCCTATGTGCAAATAAAACTCTGAGAACGCAATGTAAATTCCTTTGTTTTCATAACACTTTATAAGATTCCTTTGCGACAAGAAATTGTTTTTAGAACTGCCATGACTTATACTACCAAACGACTGTTAAACTTTCAATACAAAACTATCCGAAGACCATAACCGAGCGAACGAAGGAAACCGAATTAGAAACATAGCCTTCATCCGCTGCTACAGCTCGTTAAATTTTTTTCTGAAAACTATCTAAGAAATTTTATCGGCAAAGATCTAAGCTATCAGAAGATTACTAAGAATCTAAAGAAAAACCTGGTCCCAAAAGGTTTTTTCACGCCGCATTATCGATGACGTGGCATCGCATGCGCTGGGGAACGTCTTTTTCACAAACTATTCAGTGTTTTTCAATCTTGCAATCATTGTGATGACTTTCAAGTACTATATATGGGAAGATGCATTGAAAGCTGATACAATGATATCATTAGACACTTCGTTCAAAGTAACACGATCGATAGAATGCCAACATCACTGTGACTGCGGAGTAAAAAAGCTTTTCAATTAAATATAAACTTTATATGTGCACGAAAAGCTTTCGAATATGTAGAAAAAAGTGTGAAGAATCGAACTATTACAAAAAACTCTAAATATACTCAAAAAATGTTGAAAGAATCCTGATCAGATAACAAAAATAGCGCCCGACTGCGACTTGCGCTGCGCGTCGCGAATACAACTGATGGTTCCGGAAGGATTAAAAATTCGATATAATGGAAAGTCGGAAATTTTTTGTTACCTTCACTCTATTTGTGCCCTTCACTAAAAATGTTTTTATTCTACTCAAAACTTGAACAGGAGTTCGATAGCTAAAATCAAACGAAGTTGGAAGGCATATTTTATTTCTCAAATGGCTTTGTTTTGGCGTTGTGACAAATGTAAAATTTTTTTTCACACTCAACCATTTCTAGCAAAATAGGACTTTATCACGATAATATTTTGATCACAAAATAGAAGCAAATTTTTACTTTTTTCACTATGCTTTTGTATTTCGGAATAAACCTCTTAGACCTCTATAAGGCTTAAGAGAAGATTGGGTTACGCACGTCCAATTTTTAGCTGTCATTAGCACCCGTTCAAAAGCAAGGT
This sequence comes from Parelaphostrongylus tenuis, assembly GCA_019055375.1. Lineage (NCBI taxonomy): Eukaryota > Metazoa > Nematoda > Chromadorea > Rhabditida > Metastrongylidae > Parelaphostrongylus > Parelaphostrongylus tenuis. Next base: position 150,568 of record JAHQIW010003028.1, read on the forward strand.
GTTTTCTTAGCTTTTTCAAGTTGCTGCGTGACCTAATCTATAGCTCAAACCCAGAAAATTTTAACGGTATACATGAGCTTTGAAGAAAACCTTATAGTGCGTTGTTACAGTCAAATAATATTTGGTTTCACTCGTATGGCGTTTCGGCACACCTTTCGCTGGGCAGAGCATTTCCTTTGGACTTCTGGTAGCTATTCGATAGTGTGAATTATGCCAATTCCATAACTATAGTTAGTTTTGAAAGACTTCTTAGTGAGCTGTAGCAGCCAAAAGTAAATTGCGTGTTCGCGTAATGCAATAATGACACATGCCACCACGTACCGCTGGTATGTGGATGGGATTGCGCACAATGACATCAGACCAACGAGGCTATCTCAACATTGTACCGTTCGTTTCGGGTGTTTTCTTAAGACCACGCTCATATTTCAGCACATCTCATGATTGTTATTTGAACCAACTTGTCACGTAGACTGTTAATGGGCTCTTTTGCAGCTCGACACACGTGTTTCGACCTTGACAGTCTCATCAGTCGGGCAAAACAATTTGTCTTTTGGCCAGTCCTTTGTAGATGTTCCAGCCCTAGGCTAAGAGTGACGACAACGAATAATTTACACTGCACTGCCGTCAAGTGAAAATCACCAGATCGGCAGTGTAGTACACTCGATTATTCGAAAATCACCAATCGGCAGTGTAGTACACTCGATTGTTCTTTGGCTGGTATTATGAAATAAATTATGCCGTTTGTTTTGTGTGTTTTCTTAAGACCATGCTGAAATTTCAACATATCTCATAATTATCTTAACACTCTACACATTGAATAATTCATTGAACGTCAACTGCCTATCAACTGTCTTCTGCTTTTCAGCAGATTCGCTCAATCATGAGCATTTTTTCTTGGCTAATTATTGAAAAAGAAGCCGTTATGCTTTTACAAGAGCACAGCGTATTACAGTCCAAACGTCTGTGAAAGAAAGAGCATTAAATAAAACTTTAGTTCCGCTTACAAATCAATTGGCTATGATACAAGTGGTCGTGATAGGGCAAATATTAAGGTCGGAAATTGGTTTCAAGAACGCTCGCCTTTTCTTTGTTACTGCTCTCGTTTCTTCACAGTTGCACTAAAGAGTCAACGTCGATTGAACAGTGTATGAAAAATTATGGTTTAAATAACACCATAGTCGTGGACTGTAATAACCATTTTTTGAAATTTCCTGGATGTAACTAAAATTTTCTGGTTTTCTGGAAAGCGATCTATAATGTGATGTGACTTTGTCAATCTATGAAAGACATTGAATTATTTTGAACAAACCATTTCCGAAAGAAAGTCTACAAACGTGTAGAGATAACTTCGAAGTAACAGAGCCAATCCTAATTTGTCAAGAAGTCCACATGTGATTCGTGCCGCGGATTCATATTACAGCTGGTACACACTCTCTAGCCGACATGAAGTGTCCATAGAGTGAGAAACTTAATTTTCTTTTGACTGCTACAACTATCTGGGAAGTCATTTCCAATACGAACTATGTTGTTGAAGTTGGTAAGAGTTCATCTATGTAATCGTATAAATCTGATTATAGAAAGTATTCTATGTGACGAGGAATGCTTAAATTTGAAGCAGAACTTGCAACAACTGTTAGAGCGCTAAGACAAGTCATTTCAGAAATGAAATATGCCGCTCATTTTCATTTGATTTGAATTATCGAATGACTGCCAAAACGTCTTACAAAAGCAAGGAATACGTTTTTTACCGAAGCGATCAATCAGGGTAAAGATAATGGTAAAGCGCCAGAAAGTCAGTTCGATGATTCTGTCCATGTTCTGAACGCCTCCTTTTTTCCTGGTATTACAAAATTATCGCCACTGCAAGGTTATTTTGGGAAGGTGGCTAACAGTATCACTTGAATGAGGATGCACCTATGACTATCACTTCGAGCAGTAACAAGATCACTGAATATCTCAAACCTGCCAATAAATGTTTTAGGAAGGTTTGCGGATTATGTATTCCTAATCCTGGCCGACCAGTACGGCAAAGCAGCATACGTCTGCCAAAATTTTTAGAAGAAATCAAGTCATCACCACCCTGCACACCAGTAGTCTTACTTCCACCCTGATCTAATACGCTTTTAATAACTTTCTCAGGTTAATGAACTCACACTTATGTGAAACAACTTAGCGCTTAATGCTGTTTGTTAAATCTTTCGGGACATTTTCTTTATTATTTGTTAATTACCCAACCACAGTATATAAATGGCTTGCTAAATGAAGGAAGTTATCTCAAAATCTCATTGCTGTTTGTTAAGTCTTTTGGGACATTTTCTTCATTATTTGTTAATCAACCCATCATAGCTATGTAAACGGCTTACTAATTGAAAGAAGTTATCTCAAAATCTCATTTCAGTTACTCAATCTAGCCACCCATAATCGTACTCAGGTTCCCAAAAGCAGGATCTTCATCAAGTATGGCGCAATCTGTCTCCATCGTTTAGGCAACTGTCAGTTCCCCAGACAATTCAGTTAAAGCTACATGAATAAAGCGTCAATTATTCTATATTCAAATTTTTACACTTTGAGTTTTCAAGGAGAGCAATTAGAAATTCTAGAGTGTAAGCCAATTTACATACTTGGAACAGCTGGTTTGCTGTTCACGTAGGAGAATATTACACCAGCATTATCGAAAGAGCTTTATTTCCTATTTTTATGCTTAATTAACATTAAATTACCATAATAATCTCCTGATTTGAACTGAGTTCCATCGAGAACATGTTTCCCTCAGTGATAGAAAACTTATCAAAACGTGTGAGATACAATAAAGTTTATGTTTTTGTGATAACTTTGTGATCAAGCAAGATATAACATCCCCAACAGGTTCAAAAGTTGTCGTAAGCTCGTTTTACCTTCGCCAACACTTGTAAATTTGTGGTTGTGTTATTGTTCCTCTTCATTCGAAGACTTTTCGTAGACCTCGCTCAGAAACAATAATCGTCTGAAAATGATATAATATGCTTTGAGCTGCAACCATAAAAAGCGGTCTGATGAAGAGGCATAGTTCATTTCGCCAACCACATGCTCGACTGCTGGTCATTGAAATGTCAATTGGTTCTATTACCTAACTTGTGGTGTTTCTCATACGGCGTCAATTCTTTGTAGAGGGCTATGGTCTCAAGGAATCGGCTGAACCGAAAGAGACTGTGCCACTGACAAGTCGTGGAGGACGAATCAGGTGCCTGTCTAGCTCTTATCAGACATCACGAACGCCTCAAAACATGTTATGTCAATATTTTATTGCTGGCAACTTAGCGATTGCTAAGACTAATTTACTCTTCCAAATAAAAATGTCGATCTCATTTTGAATATAGATAACATGTTACAGAGGAGAGCCCGTTCGGTGTATGCTGCATCGCGATTGCTCAAAACATTTCAGACACAATGCGACGATTAAACATCGACGAGCGCTGTCATATGGATTGACATGAGGGCACTGGATACACTGGCACAATAACCAAGTTGTTATTAGATTGCAGAACTTACACCAGGTTCGGAGTTTCTAAAAATCGGTACTATTAAACACTACATAGATGAGCAAAGATCATATTGCGACTCATAAGGAACTCTTCCTAATGATAGCGCTGCTGAGTTTTCGGCTTCTTCAGAGTGATGAAGAATCCAGTTCATTGTCTATATCTATTTATTCTCCCAGGACAATTTTTCGTTGGTGAATCCGGTCGTTTACGCGAGGAGTAGGCCTACAAGAAAGTGGTTCATGCAGATTTCCATTCTGCAGCCTCAAAAACTGTAAGTGGGACGGAAGTTAAAAGTGCAAGGGAGAGGTCACAAATGGATACGGACTTCTTAGTCGCATCATATCTACAATGCGTAGATGCCGCTTCCAATTTATCATCATTAACAATTCTTCTGCCGCAGGTTGCAAAGGCCACAAAAAACCATTCTTTCATTTCATCCCCTCGTGATCGTCTACTGTGGCTGCAGTCTGCTCAGACCATGATAACGTTAGAAAAAGTCATCGCTATGCATTTCTTTTCTCATCGATCGCTTGTCAGCTAGTCCGACGTCTGTGTTTCTCTCTTAGTCCAAGCATTTTGATTTGTTGAGAAAAGGATAACGCCGGAAATCGTTTGATATGTCGGCAAACAAGGTGATATATCTGCGAGTTTTTGTCACAAAACGGCTAATTAATCTGTCAATGGTGCAAGTGAGCTCTGTCGTGACTGAAGTACTAGCCAACTACTCAGCCCCACCTTACTTCAGCTTTCAAAAGCTAGAAGAAACATAACGTTAAGATGACGCTTTAGGACAGCTATTTAGATTTCAATATGACAAAGTTTCTCTGCAAGCGCTTCAGGATGCTGCCCAAATAAGCAGTCCAGTCATGCAAAAGCAGTGCTGAAGTAAGCAAAAACTGGGAAAAGGTTCCAATGTGATACAAGCGTATGGAACTAACATGGTGTGGTACAATAATAGTTAGAACTCCGTACAAAGAGTGAAAGTTCAGTGGAATTCGATAATTCACAGAACAACCGGACAGATTACCATTTACTTGTCTATTCAGGTGCAGAAGTAGTTAAGTGCATTTTGTGTTAGATAGTGGAGGATTATTACCAATTTAATAAATACCAAGACACCTACAGCTACCAGTGACAGGCAGCCCTACGGAAATGCGACTTACTGCGTACACACGTGTTCATCATTGCAAATTCGCACACCCCCTCCAGTCTTTTTCTTCATTTCAAATGTTCCTTGAAGGCAAATTCTTACTTTGGCCTGCAATAGCAACCATATAAAAGTTATTAGCCGGCCTTCCTGTGAAATTGCTTTCTTGATCATAAAAAAATACTTTATTTTCATCTTCCTAGCACCTTGATGCTGGCATGCAGTTCACGATGGCAGGACATGCCGCTCCTTATCCCGAAAGGATGGAAGTTAGTTCAATACAATACAAACAGTTTGAACATTTACGGAATCCACATGTGTCCAAGGCACACAAGCTGTCCAATTCGGCATGTTCATGTAATTATTAATACGTCACTAAGAATAAGACATGGAAAACTATCTTCGCAAGAGATCAGCAAATTATATATATATATATATATATATATTATATATATATATATGGATAGATATATAGCTATAGGCATATATATATATATATATATATATATATACAACGAAATGACCAAAAATAATGCTCCTTGTACAGTAGTAGAAAATCAATGAGTGGTTGTATGATGGTGATTGCATACGTTATAACGCTCTGCGAGTTAGAAATGGCAGAGTTTGAATTTCAAGATCAACGATTTAGAGATCTGCTTTTACAAGTTCAGTTCCCGAAGTTGTTTCAAAAATACTTGACAGCTTGTTTAGTTACTTCGCGAAGATACGGTAGACGAAGAAATCCTGCAATCTTGCTTCAAAAAACTTAGTGTCAGTGGATTCCACCTTGAAAGTGACTGAACTCCTGGACGTCTTTCTGCTATTGTTGACGTTTAACAGGAGGTTTTGATTCGAGAAAACTATCGCACAATCACTGAATAACTCGCGGATGAGCTCTAAGAAAGTCCCACAGCTGCTTAAGAACATTTAAGCATAATTCACACGTTGAAAATCTCATCAAAAAGAAGTCGCAGGAGTTGGAAAGCATTGTGCTATCAACGTGTGACTTCATTTCGTACAATCTAGTTTACGAAAGCTGTCCGAGTAGGACTCTCCACAAATATTCTGTCTCTAACATGAAGCAAGAATGTGGTGGTAAAAAAAGAGAGAAAAGTGTTAGAAATGGCTAAATTAAAAAGAGGCTCCATGGGAAAGAACATGCATATTATTTGAGATAAAATATTATTGAACAAACTATTCCACCTACTTCATATTAACACCGAATTTATAAATCAAATAATACGTGACACCTTGCAAATTGTATGTAATGATTTCATAGGCCGAATAAATGCTTTGGCGCGCAGAACTCTCTTTTCTTTCGAGTCTCACATATACTGTATAACTCAGTATATTGAGGTCATTTATTATATCAACTGAAAAATGGCCAGATTCTCTAGATCCAGTGTTTTTACTGTTTTCTTCGCAGTGTTATGACGTTTCATATACACGTAAGAGAACTGATTGATGAGCAAAAGCACAAACTCAGACGGGAGCCGAACCAGTGTTTTATCTATACCGGGGACGCATGCTACCACTGCACCACCGAGGTACATCCGCATCACCACTCATTCATCAAGACGCGGGTTTTACTCTTGTCTAAGATCGTGCTTTTGTTCAACACTCACTTCTCTTAGGAGCAGACTCAGATTCTATTCTCTCATTTTCGAGTTGAGTCTATGTTTTTTGCTGCTCTAACTCTAAATGCTAATCACGTCATTGTTGGTATTTCTTCGTGGATAAATATCTGGAGGCTAATATAAATGCGCAAGTTGCAACGCTGTTTGCTTTGCAGAAACAGAGGACTGTTGACAGATAATTACCATAGAACCATCAAGTATAAAAAAACACTATTGGATGAGCATAGTTTACTCAAGAGATATTTTGCACCGATAAACGCGACTCCACACTTCGCAAAGAACACCTTTTGTGAACACTCACCTTAATTATGAATTTCCAATATAATCAAGATTTTGGTGGTTTCTGGCGAAGCTGATTGGAAATTAGTATGTTGAAAGAAATGCATATATGCGTTGTCTTCGTGCAAAAAAGCTTTACACTTCATGGTCGTGATTGTTTATTGACTTCAGCCAGAAGAACTCAATCAGCTCGCTTTGCAGTTCAGTCAGCAAAACGTAATTGAACGTCTAGAACTGTAACAACCATTCTGCAATTATGCGCCGTATACATGCTCTCTTGTTCTACATAATAATGTGGAGATTCGTAGCCAAAAGTTTATTCAAAATGTATATGCAGCATTCCACAAATGTTAAGATTTCACTTGTGCAACCCATCTTTTCAGATAAAGTTTTCTGAAGTCTAGGTTCTAAAAGGGCTTGACATTTTCCGAATACTGCGACTCATAGTGTTAGTCGGTACCGATAGTTTTCGACAATCTAGATGCAAAATAAGAGGGAGTTTCCTAAGAGGGTGTACGAAAAATGTGTTATTACAAGATCAAAAGTAGAAAATAAGCTCATAATTTGCTTTATTGTACTAGAAAGTCAAGAAGCAGACAGCAATTTCATTACAATAATCGTATGAGAATTCGTGTCTTTGGAAAGCCAAGCAAAGATCGAAAGTGACACAGCAATTGTTGGAAGAGTTGAGGCGTGTTTACTGATATTATTTCTAACGAATTCCAAAGCCGACTGTCTATTAACCTCTGCATGCTTCAATAAATTCTAAGACTTTTTCAAGCGAAACACAAGGTGTTACATTAATCTTTATTCAGCAGCTGACGCTTCGGCAGTTCGCCATCTTCGGAGACTAGAGAGGTCAAGTTTGCATAGCGAAATGATCGATTTCTTCTAGCTAAAGTAAATATATAATCACGAGCATAAAGTGCAAAGCTTTTTTTACACAAAGACAATGCATATAATCCTTTGTTCCAACATACTGATTTCCAATCAGATTCGCCACAAATCGTCAATATCTTGATTGTATTGCTGAATTTATAATCAAGGTGAGTGTTCACAAAAGGTGTTCTTTGCGAAGTGTGGAGTCGCGTTTGCCGGTGCGAAATATCTCTTGAGTGAACTAAGCTCATCCGAGGTGTCTTTTTAGACTTGACGGTTCCATGGTAATTATCTGTCAGCAATTCTCTGTTACTGTAAAGCAACCAGTGTTGCAACATGCGCATTTATAATAGCCTCCAGATATTTATCCATGAAGAAATACCGTCAATGACGTGATTAGCATTTAGAGGAAAAGCAGCTTACAAAACAAAGCAGTTTACGTTCCAATCAGTCAAATGCTTCCATCTCTTCTTTGGAGAAAATTGTCATTCTTAAATTTCGATCGCCCCAAGCACTAAGTCAGCCTTTAACATACTCACCGCTTTTTGTATTATATGTTTTCCACTGATTGAACAGGTGAAGAACAACGGAAGAGTAATCACATAAACCAGAAATACACTAGACCCATCAAAACAAAAGTTTTATATATTGACTCATATCACGGGTGATTACGAGGCATTCCTTCTTGCGGTTCATATCTGGAATGGTCGTGTTTATCCAGAACGCCTCCAGTATCTTTTATTCGCTGATCTTTTCTGCTCCTGCTCAAGAATGGTGACCTCTATATCAAATAATCCGGCATGCTTTTGGGCTCTATATATACCTGAAGGGGTGCTTTTTCTAGTATGGCGCATGCCAGCTAGGTGTTTCTCTATGCGAGCAAAGAGCGGAATGCCCGTTTAGCCAAGATGTTTATGGTCGCAGGCTTTGCAAGAGATTAGGTACACTGCGCCTACGCTCATGCTATCACCGTCTCTGCCGTAGGGGCACATTCGGCAGTTTTTTGTTGTGCAGAGGTGGCTATATAAACGATTACCAACTAACTGGCGCCGAGGAGTACTAGATGGTATCTCTGTTACTGATACCAGATGGTCTTAGCCTGCTCTTTTCAAACAACGTTTTTAGCCATACTTATCTCATTTGAAAAGAAGGAGAGGATAAACGGGACCTCACTTTCTCTAAAACTTTCGTGCAAGGACGTGTTGTTTTCTCTAGACCTAAGTGGGGGGGTTGCAAAGTTGTAGCCATTAGAAGTGGCTATTTCCCAAGTCAGCTTTTCGGAATTTCTTCTCTGCTCCTCTCCGATGCACCGGCGACTGTGCGAAACATGTTTTTTACTAACGCCTTTTCTATATCCGAGAGATGAGAGGAAAGATAGTGATCCAGGATATTTTTATTACGTGGTTTTCGGTACCACTTTGTAATATAGCCTTTATCGCTTAAGTTTATTTCCACGTTCAGAAAATTAAGTCAATTATGTTTTAATGTCTCACATGTAAATTAGATATTCTCTGACTGTTTACCCAGCAATCTAAAACATTGATCTAGTTCTCTTTGAGTGGAACAGATGACCAAACAATCATTTATATACCTACAGCAGAGTAATGGCAGGAGATCGATCACTGGAGCTTCTACACTAGACGTGAAGGCAATAACCAGCAGCGTTATGCACCTGTCGCTGCCCCATTGCCAACCCTGTCTGTTTGTAGTCTGTAGTCTGTTTGAAGTACTTTTCTGATCATCTGAAAATTGAGCAAATCAGACACTCCTTCAAGAGTATCATGAATTGCTGAATCGATAAGCCAAACATATTGACAGCTCCTTGCTGTTTTGTAAGGAGCTCGTGTGTGGCTTGTAATGCAGAGTCGTTTGACACGTTGTTATCGAAAGAAGTGACGTCAAATGACTCAATTGCGAACGCGTTATTTGGATTCGAGTTGCGCAGACGGTCCAGTAACATCTGAATGTTAGTCAGATGGGCAGGAATGTGTCCTAGCAACTGGGGACGTTGTTTTATCAAAAACCATGCCATCATATCAGCCGGTCCGTATACACCGCTGATGAAGGGTCTAATTTCGGAAACAGATGGGTCATTAGACGTTAGATCATTAGTGGGTACCAAGTTATTTGTTTTCGTAATCAAATATAAGATGGGATCTGATGATCATTGGATTTTTAATTGAGAAATGATAGATAGTCTTAAGCCTGCCGCTTTTGCCGTAAGCAATCACTCATTGTTTTATATGCGATTTTGCTTTTTAAATCTCTTTACAGAAGATGGCCGGTAAAGCGGAACATCTTTAAAATGCCTTTTAGTTATTTCGATATCTAACTGTCGAGGGAATGACTCGGAACTCTCCACCCTCATCGTTCGCTAACTGGTAGTCTAATTTTTTCCTGCCTTATCAAATACCAAACTTCTTTCATCCCACATCTTTGCACCTCGGTGCGACATAATTAACATCTTCTAGTGCGATAATGAATAAGAGTTCTATAAGTTTTGTCCAAATTTCCTAAATTTCCCATCAACTTCCTCATTGGAAGTTTGTTGTCCGTAGGACGGCTGAGGAACTGGTGGTGTTGGCAAAGTCTCTACTTGCTGTTGTTCTTCACTACTAATCTCATCGGCTTTAGCTTTTTCACAGAGTTTGTCTTGCAGTTCATGTAGATTACACGTGACCTTACGCAAGGATAGCTTAAAAAGAGGCTGAGGTGGTGGGAAGCTTGGTCCTAATTCTGAAAGTAAGCGCGCACCATCACCGGGAGTTATGCTTCCTAACACAGAGACCCTTGAACTTATTGGTGCATTATTTTCTCTTTTGTAACTTGTTTGATTTACAACAATCATATTATACGATCTACTCAGAAGGTCATCGAACTTTCTCCACAAAGTAACTTTATAGTAACTGAAGAAGTGTGTGAGGATGGAACAATTTTGTGCTCAGTATTTGGAAGGCGACCTTAGGAGGGAAATCGTTGGTGGGTCAAAGTTGATTTGCAGTTCCATTAAGTTCAGTGCTAAAGTTACTTAGCGCAGAAAATTCTGTGACCTTTTGCGTAGATTGCACAACATGTTTGTTAGAAGGCATCCGGATACTGTGAGCAAGATGGGACGAGATTCAGCTAACCATACTTGGTTTCCGTGTAATATTTTGGCTAGGATACTTGACTAGATGTCAGTAGTATAGCAAGTTTACGCAGGATTTGAATCTGGGTTATAAAATCATTAACAGCACAATAATGGTAATGCAGGAAAATATCGATAAAGTATCATGGGATGGAGAGTGTACACCACGGGATTGGTAACCAAGATTCAGATCGTCCGTGGGCTTTGTAGAAACGTTGGACAGCTTATATTCACTTTATGATGGGCAAGATTTTGAGGTTAGCGTAAGTTAAAGTTGAAACGAAGATGAGAAGTTAGACCCATCATCAGCGGTGTATACGGACCGGCGGATAGGATGGCATGGCTTTTGAATTTAATAACATCCCAGCTGCTAGGGCACATTCCTGCCAATCTGACTAATAATCAGACGTTTTTTGACCGTCTGCGCAATGCAAATCCAAATAAAGAGTTTGTAATGGAGTCAATTGGCGTAACTTCTTTCTTAGGCAACGTGTCAATGACTCCATTACAAGCCACACACGAGTTTCCTACAAAACATTGAGGAGCTGTCAACATGTTCAGCTTACCGATTCAGCAAGTCATGATAATCTTGAAAGAGTGTTCGAATTGCTTAATCTTCAGATGGGCCGGGAAGCACTTTGCATAGACTAGAGGGTTTGCAATGAGGCAGCGACCGGCGCATAATCTGGCTATTGCCTTCATGTCCAAAGTAGGAGCTCCAGTGATCGATCCCTTGCCGTTACTCGAGTGTAGGCATGTAGATGATTTTCGGTCATCTGTTCGGCTCAATGAGAGCTATACAGATGTTTTAAATTGCTAGGTGTACAATCAGAGTATATTCACCCGTGAGACACCAGAACATAATTGGCTTCCTTTTCTGAGCGTGCAAATGAACTTAATCGATAAAGGTCATATTACAAAGTGGTGCTGAAAGCCAAGCAATAACCCTCTCATTCCTCGCACATAAAAAAAGCATTAGTAAAGAACATGCTTCGAACAGCCGCCGGTATGTGCACCGGAGATTAACAGACAAGAGAATCCGAGAAGCTAGTCCAGGAAATAGCCATTTCTAACCGAGAAGCTAGCTAGGGAAACAGTCATTTCTAACCGAGAAGCTAGCTCGGAAATACCCATTTCTAATGGCTACAACTTTGTAGTCCCTCCGGCTAAAGTTTAGAGGAAACAACACGTCCTTGCACGAAAGCTTTAGAAAACGCAAGATTTCGTTTATTCTTCCGTCTTTTTCAAATGAGATAAGTACGGCTAAAAACGTTGTTTGAAAAGAGCAGGCTTAGATCATCTGGTATCAGTAACAGAAAGACCACCAAATACTCTTAAGCGCCAATTGGTTCGTAATCTCAATATGCCTTGCAAACATATTTGAGCCACGCATGTCAGCGGTCTGTCAAACAGGGTCGACTTATAGAGCGCGATACACGTGTTTCAATCTTGCGATCTCGTCAGTCGGGCAGTTGCCCTTTCTCGTCTTTTGCTAAACTCTGTGGGAGCTCCAGTCCCCACACTAAAAGTTAGCGACGACGAACGTTTTACACTCTATCTCAAGTGAAAAACTCACCAAACACAAAGTATTCTACCTCGATTGCTCGTTGCTAGTATATTAAATATATCATAACCTTCGTTTCAAGTGTTTGGCGAGATTTTCACTTAACATAGAGTGTAAAACGTTCGTCGTCGCTAACTCTTAGTGTGGGGACTGGAGCTCCTACAGAGATTAGCAGAAGACGAGAAAGGGTAACTGCCCGACTGACGAGATCTCAAGATTGAAACACGTGTATCGCGCTCTATAAGTCAGCCCTGTTTGACAGACCGCTGACATGCGTGGCTTAAATATGATTGCAAGACATATTGTAATTTGAGCTGTGGTCTTAAGAAAACACTCGAAACGAAAGAATAGTTAGTATTCGTTTATATGACCGCCTCTGCACAACAAAAGACTGGCGAATGTGCCCTTTCGCCAGAAGACGGTGATTGCACGAGTGTGGGCACAGTATACCTAATCCTTTGCAAAGCGTGCGACCATAAATATATTGGCTAAAAGGGGGAGGCCGCTCTATGCTCGCATAGCAGAACGCCTAATTGGCATGCGCCGTACTAGGAAAAGCACCCCGCCAGGTATACATAGAGACCAAAAACATACCGGAGTGTTTGATATAGAGGTCACCATCCTTGAGCACGAGCAAAAACTTATGCGAGAAAGATAATTGAGGCCTTCTGGATAAACCACCATATAAACCGCTCTGAAGAATGCCTCTTAATCACCCGTGATACGAATCAGTGTATAAAATTGTTGTTTTGACGGGTCTAGTGCATTACTGGCCTATGTGATCACCGTCCCATTGTTCTTCACCTGAATGGCATATCATATATTCAGTGGAAGACATATGATGAAAACAACGGTGAGTATGTTGAAGATTGACTTTGTGTGTGTTGCGATCAAAATCTAGGTCTGACAGTTTTTTATTTGAAGAAGTCATGGAGGTGCATGAATGATTGAATTGTAAACAGCTTTGATCTTTCCAGGCTCCGACGAAGGCGACATGCCGGAATATTGGTTGTTTGATTTTGTGAGGAAAATCTGGATTTAGCACCTCGTACCCCGCTTAAGAAGAAAGAAAAAATAAGAAGTACATTACACATCAGAAAGAGGAATAGACATCCGATAATTTAGTGGGGGCAGTCTAGCAGATTGACGAGAAAGACTGCGTGATGGTGGCTTTTGCCAGTGGCAGTTGCAGCTGGTAATACTTTGGTGACTATGAAGTGGAACTCGTGGACATCACCATGCTCCAAGCAGGCTTCAACCACGCTTGACGATCATAGAAGAAGGAAATGATTGAAAAAATTCTTCAAACCTCACCACCTGTGCATAACGCAATAGGAACTTCGTATCTAATGTGCCCTCTGCTGCATTTCTTTCCATTCATAGGCCTCACTCTTGGTTACTGTGAACTGAAGAGATGACTATTCCCTTTTCTCTGTACAATATTAGGTGAGAATGTGTTTGCTGAAAAATTGTGAAAACGTAATAAGAAATAGTCAATGGCCAACGCATTTCGCGCGTTCCTTCCTTTAAATTGAAGGCTTCCCTAGTAACTTGAATCTGTTTTATTTTTGTTGTTGCCTCAAATTAGAGCACATGTGGTGCAGTGGCTAGAGATGCTTTGCGTCGCACACAAGTTCAATGGTTTGATCTCGCGCTCCTAGCTCGCCAAACCATCATCCCTCCATTGTCCGCAAGTTCTCATCGGATTGGTCGAAGACTTGCCTGGGAGGATAAGCAGCAGTGATTTGATATGGCGCGAGGCCAAGGCGAGTCATTTAAAAAATCAGATATGCATTCAATCACCTCGATCGAAGTACAAGTTGAAGGCGAATGCGTTGGCGCATCCCTCAGAGAATGACTGACACGGCGAGCTTCATCCATTTCCTTTTACCACAAATCAGAGAAAACACTCATTCACATTTTTTCAGGTGTATCAACAGGTTTAACGCGTCACTCTGATGCCGAAGTTAGCATACGCATCACATATTTCCTTTTGATTATCGTATCGCTCTGAATTTTAGTAACGGCTGTCAATAAACCAGAAGTCGTTTACATGTACTCAAAAAAATGAAAAGGATATGTTCAAGAATTAGAGAGGACGTGAAAAACATTTCAGAGGAAAAAGTTCGTCGTGTTCTTAGTTTCATTCTTTTGGCGTCCAAATTTTCATTTCTCACAATTCTTCAATGTAGTTTTCTTGAAGAGCATTTGAGAGAGCACACTACATATTTCAAGGAAAATGCTTTAGTAATGCCTTGCAAAAATGTGAGAAGAAATTGCAAAATGTAAACACATTTGCAGCATCAATTCATCTTTAAGTAGTACGTGCTGAATATTTATTTTACGCATCTCAGTCTCATCTATCTTCATTATTTGGCTTCTGCGTTGATAACTGAATTTCACACGCGACACGCTCGACTAGTAAACGATGTGTGCTCTAATAGCAGTGTTTAAGTTTTCTTATAAAACTTTTTCATTGTCACTAAAAGGTGTTTAATTAACACAACATAGTAGAATACTGAAAAAGAGGCTTCAGCAAGGCAATCGGTAGCAGTTGCAATGTCAATACTCCATCTGAGGACCCGCGCATCTCAAAAAGAAAAGCAAATGCATACGACAAGGACTCATTTCGAACCATTGCCCAACGTCTTTTTCCTGATTATATTTGTTCATACTTCAATGAGATTTATCTCATCTTTCGTATGTCAATAACAAATAACCTCCAAGCACTGTCTCAAACGAATAAGTAGTTATATAATTAATTATATTATTATTTTGTACTTTTCAAAACAAATATTGCGACATTAATTTCTAAAGTTTCGATATCCTCGCATTTTACGCAATATCCAAAAGTCACTAGAGTGCCTGAAAATAACAAAGCTATAAAATATTTGGTAATAAATTTTGAGACTTTTTGAGATTTGAGACTGAGGTGTGTCATGGACAGTATATAGAATGCAAAACATGTGTTTCGGCCTTGCTGTCTCGTCAGCTGCACGAAACCTTTTCGTTCAATCAGCTCCTCGAGGATCTATCCCTTACATAGGGAACTCGACGACGAGATGTTTACACCCAACGCACATCAGTTCTTTCTCAAAATTGATTGTTGATTGTATACAGCACGGCTGTTGTGGTAATATGTAACCATACTTATCAATCGACTTTTTTGAGACTTCTCTCAACAGCGATAGAATCTGATAATATATTCGCAGCTTTGGCAGTATGAGGTCTGTTATGGGCACTTATATAGTGTAAGACATGTGTTTCGGTTGTACATCCTCGCCGTTTGCACGGCGTCTTTTATAGTCGGTTCCTCGAGGATCTACTCCTTACATGGAGTAACCGACGACGAATTTTCTACCACCTAACGCTAAAACAGCCACTGGTTCGATCTGAGTGATCAATGAAAAAACCTTTGTTGGAGAACGAAAATCGCGCGCCCACTGGCATAGATTATGCTGCCAAGAGATATTTGCAACACATACTCGCTCAGTAAAAATTCACTAGTCATGTGTCGCGACAAAGAAATGCTTCCCAGTATTAGAATGGGCTATTTGTTATCTGATACATATTTTAAGCTTTTATGAGATTTATTACAGCACTTATGCAGTGCAAAGCTCGGGTTTCCACACCAAAATTTCGTCAATTACACAGAGCCTTGCGATTTAATTGGTTCCTCCAAAGTTATCTCCTTTACAGAGGAACCAAAGCAGAAATATTCACACGTGCTGCAAGGCGATAAAACTAACAAACGCACGATGCTCTAGACTCTAAAACATGACTGCCTTACCTTCCTCTTTGAGTAATTTGAGAACATGGAGCTATAGTTTTGAGAACCAGTGGAGCAGGAATATGGAATTTTGAAATATTTATATAGAGTATAAGATGAAGGATCACTAAGATAATATTAAGCGTTTCTTGCATGTGAGAATGACATCTCAACAACTTTTATGTGATGGACGAAAAACGCTCTGTAACCATTAAAAAAAATTGTTTTGACTCCTCGAATGTTATTCCATAGTAAACGAAAGTGATTCATATTATTCTCGTACTTCAAATGGGTTCAGCAATGCACTCCTATTCAGGTGTCAACACTCTCACAGAGTGTATGCGTTGACCCACAACAAGACTATAGACCACAGCGACCTCGCATTCCTATTTGCCGTATCGTACGAAATTTCGCTACATTTTTGTAGCATTTCTATAATCGTATTCATGTGATTCACCGGTGGGACCAACACCTTATAGATGTAGAGAAATTCCAAAACTTTGCTTAATAAGTCGTTTGCTACAATCATGGTGTCATTGTTGTGGCCATCACTTTTGACTCCACTGCAGTTCTTTGACTAAAGTAGTTTTCGAAATCGTTTAAGCAGTCAGACGATGCTTTTTCCAATATGCACTGTTACCTGTACGATCGTAATGCAATTTGAGCATGACACTATTGTTGAGGTGGTAAAGTTTGTATACTCCCCTTCTACAATTGAATCTCATCCATGATGAGGCATTTATTGGTGGCTACGTATTCATAATCAGCGATCCAATTTGAGAAAGAACAAAATTTGGAAAAGTCAACTACAGCCCATCACTGCGAAATCAACAGTGACATTGAATTATTGGCCGGATAATTTTTTTTCATTAACTTAACAGAACACGCATGATGAGGGCAGATCCGAGGGTTGCTAAATGCTGAAGAGTACGGAACAGAATAAGAGAGGCGACTTTCTCGATTCCTTTATTCTATCGCACAACAATGAATCACATGTTTCGTTTCGAAGGTGTTGATACAATACGATAATCGTGAAACAAATCGAAACGAGCAATAAACTGTCGTTTATAATTAGGCTTTTTCGTCCCTAAGCCAATGCTATATCTAAAGTTATGTTCTATGATCTTGCAAAACATGATCGCGTTTGACTTCATGTTCATTTTTTGCTGGGACTCCTAACAAAATTTATTGAAAACTATGCTGCTTTGTTTACTCTTCTAACACAATCGGGTCGTTGCCTACTTTTCGTTAGCTTCAGCGTTTTCCTCCTTAGCTGAAGTGCTCGAAGAGTGAAGATAATAATATGCTTGAAGAGATGATTTTGTTATTTCAGGAGCATATACAGTTGTTTCAAATGTTGTCTCGATTTTGATCTGGTTTTAGCTTTATCAAGAGCCTGTGTCAACACGCAGATGAGCCGTGAGTTGATGCTTTAACTACGTCAGAAATCTTATGCCTTATGCACTGAATGCCTAACCGATTCAGACAACAGCTGTCTCATATGACACTATGCCGAGCTGCTTTCCAAGTATTTCGAACGTTATGCTATTTTCTGATTCTCTATTAGTGAGACAGCAAACATGTACATGACAGTAAACAAGAAACATGCATAAATGGGCGACCTTCTGGATGAGAGTAGTCGACGATAGAATAAAGAGAATAAGATTGCTAAAGGTTGGCCTATATCAAGCATATTCAGTCGCAGCTAATAACTTAAATGAACAAAGGATGCCAAACTTCTCTCTTAGATCACATTACTTGTACGTATTACCACCACTATCGCTTCGAAAAGAGCTCATGCCGCGCAATGGTTAAAAGTGCTCTGCATCTCACACAGCATCGATGGTTCGATCTCCACTCTCATGGCTCAGGAAGCCATTTATCCTTTCGGGGTCGGCAAATTGACATCGGACTGGTCGAAGACGTGCCTGGGAAGATTGGCAGCAGTGATTCGGAATAGCGGAAGGCCACCGCGAGTCATTGTCAAGGCCAGATATGCATTCAATGACCTTGAAGGAAGTTGAAAGCTGAAGATGAAAGCATGGAGTTCCCTCTGGGGTTGATCAACGCCGAGAGCTTTATCCTTTATCCTTTGTATCGCTTTAAGGAAGATGCTCAAAAGAGTGAACAGACAGCATGTGAATCATTTGCAAACATAGCAATGAACGAAGACCGTGAAAAATTGAACTCCATTCTGTTTTAAATCTTTACTTCAAAGCTGATAACATTTTAATGCGGAAAGATGGCATGATCTTTGGAAAAGTCACAGAGGGTAGAGGGGTAACATTTAGAGCAAAATCTCATGCAAGATTACAAAGCGATGAAACAACAGCTAGCAAATAACGCTAAGGACAAATTACTTTTGGCCAATCAAAATACTGACATCATTAAGTCAAAGTACATGATTTAAACGTGATGTGGAATACAACTGAATATGAAGCATGGGGCAGTTTATTGAAAAAAAGCTATACAAACAGTATCTAGGATATATGCCAAGTAAAATAGCCTGTGAGAATGTATAGAGCCTTTCCGAGGTTCATACTTGCGCTTTGGAGGTGTCAGCTTTTCGCTAGCCGCCCAGGCCCCACACTAAACTCTACTTCGTATCAAGAATGTGGAGACGCTATTTATAGCGGTAGCACGTAATGCTGTATTATCACCATTTTTAAGGTAGATGAATTACGAATGATAGTGAATATGTAGAGATTCATCGCATCAACTGTTTTTCAACTTCGCATTCAGTATAGCCGGTGAATATTTGAGAACGTTTTCAAAGTTGGTACGTCAAAACCATATGTGCCAATCCCAAAACGCTCTGAACATTGTCATATGTTACATGGTATGTTTTAAGCGAAGTTCAACAGCAGTGGATGAGATGGATTCCTAGGCAAAATGACAACACACACAAATTTATCATGACCGTCTATGAAAGAGAAACATTATGGGATATACACATATATATATATATATATATACACATATATATATACACATATGTATACATATATATACATTTATATACATAGATATACATATATATGTCTATGCCCATATATTATGTATATGTACATATAATTCACAAATCACAATGAAAAGCATATTTTAAGACAATACTACAACCAATCAATAGCTCTACTATCGACTACTTTTTTATGACCCGCTCAAAACGGTATAATCTATTGAGGATATGGCATGCTTCGAGCCGTTAAATCTAGTGCTATACAGGCGCCTGTTTCGCCCTATTGGGACTCATAAGTAGCACCCTTTCTACGTTCAGCCGATCTCTTGAGGCTATTATGACCTAAGAAGGATTTGACTCCGAGCAGTAAATCATCGCAAGTTAGACGATGAATTACCTGACATTGTAGTGACCGGGTGTCGAGTTGTGGCTTTTGCAGTGAATCATACTTTCATTCTACACAATGTCAAGTAATTCCATCATCTGACTAGCGGTGATTTATTCCTCGTCATCGATTCCTTCAAAGAAGTGTATGACCTCAAGGGATCGGCTGAACCGTGAGATGGTGCAACTGATGAGTCCCGGTAGGACGAAACAGACGCCTGTATAGCACTTAAACATGGCTCAAAACATGTTATATCCTCATCAGCGCTTATAGATAAAACACTCAATTCATCAATAGGTTCACTACACATTCAGTGATTGTGGTGATACACATGGATTCTGATCTACAGGGTAATCTTGATAAATTGATCAACGTCAGATCCTATAAAAGGTGCTTAAAACGAAGCGGCTAACATACTCGCGCTAAGTTTCAAGGTCTTTACTGCACAATACTTTCAGTAGAAGATGTTTTGCCTTCACAACTTATTCTTTAACGTGTATTGACGATGTGCTCTCTAAACGCAAATTTTGTTGTATGTATCACAACGTTTCCATCTGCGTGATGGTAACGATCGCCCAACGTGCGCTCACATGATTGTTGTTCTTAGACGAGATCGTCATTTCAGCTATAATTAATGGTTGGAATGATTCGCGCTCCAAGCTTCAAAATCTCTGAAAGAGAGTAAGACATTTCGGATACATCAATGCAGTGTATTATAATACTGTACTATTTTACCAATTCGATCAAAGTAAAAACAAAAAGCGACATTTCGAAAACTTTCCATTTTTTGAAATCTGTAATGAAGAAAAAACAAAAATTGTTTCAGCTGCAGTGAGTTCGCCAGTTACGAAAAAAACGTAAGACGTGACTGCTATTCATGACACAGAGCATTTCTGATCGTCCCCCTTGCCACGTGGAATTTTTGTGTTGGCTAAGAACGCCATAGAGACCCTCACATACTATCTCGTTCGAGCTGTCAAAGAGTCATAGTATTCACTGCTTTTTTTTCACAGGTTCCAATCTATATCTATGGATCCTTGGTCTTCAATGCCAAACTTCGACAGGAAAGACACAGTGCACTCCTCGAACTGCCAACGCTCTTGCAGTTTAACGTACTTTAGCTCAATAGTATGAGCACTATGAGTGCGTGTCATGTATTGGTCAAAGGTTTCCTGTGACATACACGAAGCCAATGGCTCGATCCCGAGCACAAGGTCCACCAAGATTTCCACTCTTTTGAGCTGGACGGACTGGAAGTATATTTGTCTTCACTGGATTCATAGGTCAATAGGCTACCGTAAGTTACTGTAAGTATCAGACATGCAATCAGAAATGCCGAACGAGAATTGGTGAAATCGAATAGTCGACGCATCTCTCAGTGATCGATAAGGCCAAAGGATTTGGTAATTTTTTCTCTTTTACGTATAACAATGATTTGGTCCACGTCCGCAGTCAACAACGATCGCCAAATATAACGCCACAGCTAGGCTATCCTCGTAGATTACAAGGACCGACTTCCTCGACGAGCATTCTACGAGGTTCAAAAAGAGGACGATAGAATGACACAAATGCTAGAAGCACTGTTATCCCCACAGTGAATAACAAAACACTATGAAGACGAATCAATCAAGTGCTGAATATTGAGGCAAATTATGACTACTGTTTGTCAGAGAGAGTTCTCTTTGGATACTATTCTAGCATTGATCCATATGAGCCAGTAGGTCTTAGAATATTTTTCGCCTCATGATTTCGTCTTCTGCTTGAAGACTCGTTTTTTTCGATATCAATTCGTGAGTTGATGACCCAGTTGATTTTTTGTCGAATCGTCAGATAGTCGGTTAAAGCGTTCCCGCGTAGATCAGGTGATGCCACTTAATCGTAGAGAAGACCTGGCAATAACTCCTCAACACGAATGACTGATAGTTTTGTTGAACCACAAGCTGCGAATAAGTAGCGTGTGACACGGCTGGCTAGATGAAGGAATGAATGTGGTCACCATCATTAGGATTCTGCTCCTTATAAAATGGCAAGCTGAGTCAAGACCAACCATACTAGATTACCGCCGAAGAGGCACTGAGTCAATAGTGTGCTACATATATAATAATCTCAAAGTGATGGCAGCGGAAAGTTGAGACAGGACCTTAATTAAGGACATTCGTCAGATATCATGTGTTCATGTTAATTAGATCTCTGCTCGGATTAACGAGAAATCATATATAGCCGCATTTTAAACAATGTAATAGGTAATAAATGTATGTTCATTAGATTCTATGTCGTTCACCAGTCACCTGTCGTCACTTGCCGTCCCGTTGATCGTCGAGTGACTCAAACGGGTACCAGCAGCTCTTCCTTTTTTCCTATCGCGTGCAAGAGTAGCCTATTGGGTCCTCCTTCGCTCTAGGGATTCGCTGAGCATCATACCTTTTTTCTATCGCTTTCGTGAAGAAATCGGACCAATGGGTCAGTGGTCTTCCTTTAGAGCGCTTGACGTCCCGAGGAATCCAGTCGTCAACGGCTCTCGTCTCATCGGTTGTCGTTGAAGCGCATCACGTGTCCGGCCCATCTTATTTTCGATATCTGGCGTGAAGAACGGCGTCTTCAATTTTCGATTGTTGCCGTAGGTCGGATCTTCGGATCCTTTCTCTCATTTGCGAGATACGGGATACTCCTAGCATAAATCTTTCGGCTGCGCGTTCGATAACGGCAAGTGATCTTTCATCCTGCTTACATAGCGACCAGGTTTCTGCTGCATACGTTAGGGCGGGTAATTTGTGGAGTCGAAAGGTGGGCACGGAGTCGGATGTTTTTTGTCCTCTTCACTACATCTTCGATGCTCTTAAACGTTCCCCAAGCCGCTCGTTCTCTCCTGCTCATCTCTGGAGCTAGGTCGTTCATCATGTTGATTTCACAGACCTAGGTAGACGTAACTGGAGTCATTCGGAGATTGTCGTTCCGTTGAGCCTCATCTTACGTCAATGGTGATATTGTTGTAGAATGGAGAAATTTTGGCCGTGAAATCTTCATAGAGCTCACGAAGGATCATTATGCACCGAGTAGGGACGCCCTGTTTATCCAGAGCCTCTATAACCGCTTCTGGCTTCACTGAATTGAAGGCTTTCTTCAGATCGATGAAAGTGAGACAGAGTGGTTGCTCGTGCTCTCGTGAAACTTCAATGAGTCTTGTAATCGTGTGGATGTGGTCTATAGTTATCAATACTCTTTGGAATCGTGCATGCTCGCAAGGCTGCCTTTCGTCCAGTGTTCTGTCAATCCTGTTTAGGATGACTTGAGTAAAGAGTTTCATAGACAACGGACAGCAAGCAGAATGGGCGATAATTGCCTACGTCGTGAAGGTCTCCCTTTTTGAACAACTATACGGTCTTGCTCGTTATCCCATTGAACTGGGACCTTACATTCTGACAGGTAGCGTGTGAAGATCCGAGCCACGGTGCTGATGAGAGCTGGCGGCAGGTTACTCAGGTGTTCTGGTCCAATCCTGTCTGGACCGGGTGTTGTTCTGTTCTTCACCGAGGATATAGCATGTCCGAATTTGGAAGGGAGGACCGGTAAAACGACATATTCGTCCTCTTTCAATTTATATGGCGGTAAGAGGACATGGCTAGCGAAGAGATCCAACGTAGTATTGGTGGATGATTTTCTCCATAGCCCTTCTCGATGCTGTATGTCCCGTCAGGGCTTCGGAGTGCAATAATCTTGGTCTTATAGTTGGCGAAGCCTCACTGCGCTTTGCGAATGCTCTTCCCAGCTTCTGCAGCTTCTGCCATATCTGCTGCTCTTTTCTCTTTGAGGTCTTCTTTCATCGCTTCTTTGCAGCGTTTCGCAAGTTCGGACGCAAGGTTTCGGTTGCCTGCAGCTCGTGCGATTCCACGTTGACGTATCAGCTCGAGTGTTTGCGGAGACAAGCGTATCTTCGTCTTAGGACTCTCGGCTTCCATAGCGCTAACGTGAAGATATTCAACGAGGCGATCATATTCTTCGTCGATATTGTCAACAACGGTATCTTCCCGAAAGCCGACTAATGATTTATATACATCCCAGTTTATGGTAGTTCTGGGACTTCGTTGTTTAGATTTACGGCTTTCTCTCCTCTCCGCGAAAAACGGAACGTTGCGCGAAGGAGGCTACGGTCTGATTCCGTGTTTAACTTAGAAACAACAGTGATATCGTTCAGGCAAAACTTTCGATTTACTATGATGTGATCTAATCGTTATGGTACTCTCTGCTGGGGGACTCCCACGTCCATCGCTGAGAAAGAAGTTTTTGGAAATGCGAGTTACCATGGGCGGTTTGGGTCGTCATGATAAACTCAGATAGCCTCTCAGCCTGTTCATTCCATTCTAGTCCGTGGATCCCTATGTGACGTTCCTCAAACGTTCTTCTTGGTCCAATTTTTGCGTCAGAATTTTCGACAATGACATTGAAGAATGTATCATCTTTTGCTGAAGAATTTTTCAAGGTCCATATAGAACGCTTCGTTTTCGTCTTCGTCATAGCTTGATGTTGATGCCTAAGCAACGAAGATGTCAAACCCGGCATAGAACCACATCGTTTCGAACCGCAATCGCCCGATACGGGTTGTAAGTTGTTGAGACGAATCGATGTTTACGGTCGGATTCGATTTGAAGAGGACGCCAACGCCGCCGACACCTCTGTTATCGCATGTTCCGAAAAATCAGTTCTTCTCCTGTGTCATAAACAACGTGAAAAGGATGGCGCCTTCTCGTCTCAGCCAGGCAAATGACGTCGTATCTCATTCTTCTTGCTCGAATCAATAGATCTTCTCACGATTTGTGAGTAAGGGTATTGCACTGTAGGTACAGATCGTCATTTTAGTCCGTCTTCGATCTTGGCAGATTAGTTTGGTCTTAAGATTTCAACAGCCTCTCCGTAGTCGTCCTAACCTGGCGCTGCCGTAACAAGGGCTCTTTCGGGGTCAGGAGAATGAGGCCCATATTTGCCACTGTTTTTGGAATTTTGATAAACAACGTTTAGCAATGCGCACGAAGCCTTCAAATAGATGTTGAGGCGAAGTTTTCAACCTACATTCTAATCGGAAGTCCTTCACTATCTTGACTTTTGCAGGGTTCAAGGTGCACTGAAGCCCGAAGTCGGAATCATCATATAATCTTGCATGTCGATGAGACATGCATATAATATTCATAACGATTATCTAGAACAAGTATGTTGTATATCACTACGTTTTAGGCTCTAGAAAAGAGTTGAAGTCGCCAAGACGCTAGTTGCCGATTTTTTAGAAGAGTTGCGCGAAGCTTAGGCTTTATTTAAGAGTTGAAGCAGGGAGATCATCCCCTGAATTCAGCTGTATCTGCTGGGAAGCACACGGTCGTGTCTGCTTCGCGTTGAGTTTTCCTATCCACCACCTGGGAAAGTACCCCGTGCCCCGTGACTAACCGGCCGGCATCCCTCAAAGAGCGAGGTCCATGTTCTATGTCGTTAACAGTAAAAATATTAGTACAGCAAGGTTTGGTGAGATACAAAAATATATCGTAAAAAACTTCAAATTATTTGAAAACACCCCATAAAATGTCACTTTCTTCTCGAAGTACAGATTTTAGGTTTGTTAACATTAATGTATAGTTGTAAGCTTCATAAGTCGTATTTTCAGCAAAACTATCGAAAGATCTTAGGTGACAATCATAGCTTGCAATGCATAAGACATAATTTCAGTTTACATCTTAAAAATCATCTTTATCCAGAGCGACTATTCAGTGATCTGCTATCGTCTAAGGCAGTGTAAATCCATAAATAACGCAGCACTTTCGATAAAGCACTAATCGAAAAATCGTTTGAATTAGAGGCAAAAGTGGTTATCTCAGGTAAACTTTCAGGAAGTGTAACATGTAGCCTGCACTAATATGTCAGCGTATAGTAATGCAAATCCTCTTCTATACCTCTGTGACCTTCTCAGTCCCATAAACTTTTTGATTGAGAGCGTTAAGATTTGCGACAATCAAGAACTTTCTCAGTCGAAGATTTTGTTGTGCATGAGATTATTCTAAGACATTGCCTGAGGTCACTGTCATTGAAAGGCATTCCTACCTCTGCTTCACCCCTGAATTTATAATAGGCGACCACTCAGCTACAGTCGCTGAAATCAATTTTGCTGTTGATCTGTCGCTCTATCGCATTGATCAAAAGGCCTTACTAAATTGGGGGATTACAAAAGATGACGACATGTGTCTGCTTATTTTACATACATCCTTAGAGGCATCCACTCAATCTTTTGCAAATTCACTTCTCCGAGCTTTGCTTCCTTATTCGGCGCTTTGAATTTGGCATTTCATCTACCTCTGTTCACAACACTGCTATAATTTTTGGTGATAGAGATGACAGAGGGATGCTGATGCGCTCAGGATATCGAAGAGGACTTCAAAATTGTTTTGTTAGAAATATTACGAGAACAAAATAAGACCGGTTCGATGAATCCATAAAGTGAGCAAATCTAATTTTATTCTTGTAGATGTTAGATATTTGTCAAACACCACTGGTATTAATTGCTGTTGGATGTTTATCAAAATTAGCAGTTATGTGAAGTGGACGTTACCATTTCTATGGTTAGAGCACATCCATTAGATACAGAGCTGTTGTAATGAATGAAGCGAAAATTCGGCTACTTCTTAGTTCAGCACCGCAGTAGCTGACAAAAGAATTTAGTCAGGCGTTTATTTCCACTATTTCCTCTCACCACTCGATGACGTATCAAAGCAACCTTGTGCAATGCTTGCAGTCATACCTTATGCCTATAATCATCACTATATTATTACTTCAATGAATTCTTGTCTGTTAATCACCTATCTAGTCAGCATGAACTTGCTCAGTATTTCGAACTAATTGTCACTGTTATCAATTTCATTTGCATATATGCTCATCATATAAAAAGAAGAGAAGACGACCACTTCATTTTATGATGCTCGATTACCGAATAGTTTCAATATTTTTCCGTTAGACTGCGAAGAAGAAATGACCCCCTTTTGCTGGATAGGATCTTTTCATAAGAGTGTTAGTAATCGTCCGAGAGCTTCAATCTTGGTAGTTTACTGAACTTGCTGATTTTCTGAAAGAAAATTCTATAGCGCTGTAGCATCTAAAATCATATTATGTTTTATACCCTCCGCTCGCTTTCACTTCTATCACTCTGAAATGGAAGCGCCATAACGACAGCAATGGTCACGCCTAGTACTCAAAATTGAGATTGTTTATAATCGTCCAGCAGTAGTTAACTCCAATGACGTTTGACAAATATTTAGCATTTGCAGACATAAAACTAGATCTGTTCACATTATGATTGGTAGGGCTCATCTTATTTTGCTCATGCAAATTTTCTAACGAAGCAATTTTCAGGTCTTAATAGGTTGAACGCATTAGTGTCTATCTATCATCTATAGAATCAAAAATTATGGCAGCGCCGCCAATTAGAGGGAAATGAAGTGCCAAATCTAAAGCACTGAATGGGAAAAAAATTTATAGATTGCAGAAGATTGAGTGGATGCCCTAAGAATATATACGAAATAAGCAGACACATTTATGTAATAGAGCGACGAATCAATGGCAAAATCGCTTCGAGCGACTGTAGCTAGGGTGGTTGCCCTTTACAAATTTAGAGGTAAAACAAAGTACGGATGCCCTCTTATTGATAACGACCTCACACAATGCCTTAGAATGATCTTGTGCACAACAAAATCTTCTTGAATCACTCAGATAGTTCTTGATTGCCGCAAACGTAACGCTCTTCAGTTAGACAGCCTTGGGACTGAGAACGTCACGGAGCTATAAAAAAGGATGTACATTATCACAGAGACACATACTACTGCAATTACATGTTGCTTTTCCCAAAAGCTTACCTGAAATGGCCACTTTTGTTTGTATTCAGAAGGATTTCGTTGAATAGGTCGAAAGTACTGCGGTATTTTTATATTAACATTGTTCGAGACGATAGCCAGATCACAGAATAGTAGTTCTGGATAAAAGATGATTTTTGGAGATGAAAATTGGGCATTCTATGATATACATTGTGAGCTTTGATTATATGAGTCATAAAGCTTACAACTCGACATATTTGTTGATAAACATAAAATCTGTAATTCGAAGAGAATAGGGTAGCTGTTATGGAGTGTTTTGAAAGTGGTTTAAAGTGTTTTACAAAATATTTTCGCACCCTACCAAACGCTCCTGTATTGATATTTTTTGCTGTTAACGGCATGCAACTTGAAAAATATATAAATAATGGTCATAACATTGCCTAAAATGAGCTTTTGAATGATTTTTCATTTAGTTAAGAAATTTCATCTCTAAACTTTCCGCTGCTACCATTTCAAGATGATGTTTATGAAAGAAACTATTGGCTCAGTGCCGCTTCGGTGGTGTCGTCGGTTTGACTCAACTCGTTCATTTTATTCGGAGCAAGAAGCGAATGATGGTGATCGCCTTCACTACTTGAACAAGCCGATCTGCCCACGCTCTACTTCTTCGCAGCTTGTGGCACAACAAGCCTTTTAGTAGTTCCGGTCGAGCAGTTATTACCAGGCCTGTCTGCGACAAGGTCATCTTTTGATATACGCGTTAACGAGTCAGCACGACTATCTCAGGATTCAACAAAGTATCACTGGACCAGCAATCAACGAAGATGAGATCGAAGAAAAACGAATCTTCATGAAGAAGGCGAAATTATGGGATGAAAAATGTTCTGAGGCCTACTGGCAATACGAAGGAATGCTAGAATAGTATTCACGGACACTTTTCTCGGAAAAACAGTGTATTAATTTGTCTCAATTCTTAGCACTTCATTGGTCCGTCTTCATAGCGTTTTCTTTCTACTTTGAGGATCCCAGTACTTCTAGCACTTCTGTCATTCTTTCGCCTTCCCTTTGAAGCTCGTAGAATTCTCGTTGAGCACGCGTTTTTGCAACCTCAAGGATAGCTTGGCTGTGGCGTTCTATAGGGCGTTCGTTGTTTACTGCTGGAGAGTTCGGAGTCGGAATTTAGTCCGTGCGCACCGCCACGAGCAGCACGGCCACTTATCACGGAGTTCCTATTTTTTCAGTAACTCAATAAATTTGGATTTGAACGTCCAGGTGCTTCCACCCGTCCGTGTATAGTAACATAAGTGATAGGACAACGGTTGGATCCTCTAGTCCACACTACTGGTTCTTCAGACAAAACGTTCACGATAAATTTGAAATCCTCAACTGGAAGACCGCCCATTTAACTAAGCTAGTGCTGCAAATCACAACAATTCGTTCAAAAAGATACTTGATGATTAACAACAAGTGATGACAGGGGTATAAAAAAATCCTGCTGTGAAAATAATGCACAGTCACTAAATACTTCAGTTCAAATTGCGTTAAGGCCTCAGGTTATCCAAATTTTGAACTACTGTAGAATGCGAATTTGAATAAAAATCCAGGATGGATTTCAATCTTGAAAAGATAAAGACAAGCGTAGTAGTTACAAACACAGAGCGGCTTCTGGAACTCCATAGTGCTCTATAATATCATAGTGAAATTGAAAGGATTCAACAATCTTACATACGTCCCTTCAATCAACGAAGAAATCTCATGCATCTATCAAATCAGAAATTCATTTGCATTATACTGGAAATTTTGGCTAACTTTGAGTCATGAACGACTTATGTTGCTATTTAGTTAACAAAATGCCAATGCTGAGCTCAAATTTGGAAGTAGAAATAATAAGCACTTTTCCAGGTTACGATAGACTTTACAAGGCTAGTTGATTCCAAGAATTCTGAACGAGATCAGAGTCAGTAGGGCTAGAAAAAATGCTTATGGAGCATCTGCTCAGCAAAATATTTGTCATCAAATCATCTAAATTAGCCTTAGACTGAGTGATTTCTTTTAGACTGGGAAAATTGCAGCTTAATAATATAACTTTATTGTTTTGATAAGCACGACTACAACAAATCGTTTGAAATACAAAAAAGTGGTCATTTCAGGTAAACTTTCGGGAATTGCAACACGTAATTGCAATAAATGTCTTTCTGTGACAATGTAAATCCTTTTCTATAGCTCTGTGACGTTTCCAGTCCCACAGGTGTCTAACCGAAAAGCGTTAACGTTTGCGGCGATCAAAAACTATCTAGGTCACTTATGAAGATTTTGCTTTGCACAAGATCATAAGACATTGTGTGAGGTCGCTATCATTAACGAGGCATTCGCACTTTTGCTCCACATTTGGATTAAAAATGGGTGACCACCCTAGTTACAGTCGCTAGAAACGATTTCAGTGTTGATTCGTCGCTCTATCGCTTTAGTAGAAATGCCCGCTGAATTGCAAAACATGACGACGGGTGTCTGCTTATTTTATATAGATTCTTAGGGGCGCCCACTTTATCTTCTGCAAATTCACTTTTTCAAGTTTCGTTTCCTTATTCAACACTTTAGACTTGGCACTTCATTTCTCTCTAATTGGCGACACTGCCATAATTTTTGATTTTATAGATGATAGATAGACACTAATGCGTTCAACCTATCAAGACCTGAAAATTGTTTCGTTAGAAAAATTATATGAACAAAATAAGATGAGCACTACCAATCATTAAGTGAACAAATCTAGTTCTAAGCCTGCAAGCGCCAGATATTTGTCAAACGCCATTGGAGTTGACCACTGTTGGAAGATTATAAGTTATCGTAATTTTGAGGGCTAGACGTAACCATTACTGTGGTTATGGCAAATCCATTTCAGCGTGATGGAAATGAAAGCGCGCGGTGAGTGTAAAGCATAATATGATTTCAAATGCTACAGCGCTACAGAATGTTCTTTCAGAAAATCAGGAAATACAGTAAACTCCTAAGATTGAAGTTTCTGAAGGATTATTAACACTCTCATGAAAAGCTCCTATCCAACAAAAGAAAGTCATTTCTTCTTACCAGTCCAGCGGAAAAATAATGAAGCAATTCCATATATAGAGCGTCATAATATGAAATGATCGCCTTCTTTTCTTCCAATATGATGAGCATAAGAGCAAATGAGATTTATAACAGTGGCAATTAGTTTAGAATACTCAGCAAGTTCATGCTGACTAGATAGGTGATTAACAGACAAGAATACATTGAAAGAACAAAATAGCGATGATTGTATGCTTAAGATGTAACTGCAGGAATTGCACAAGGTTGGTTTGATAAATCATCGAGTGGTGATAGCAAATAGTGGAAATAAACGCCTGACTGAACTGTTTTGTCGGCTACTGCGATGCTGAACTAAGAAGTGATTAAATTTTCGCTTCATTCATCATTACAGCCCTGCATCTAATGGAAGTGCTCTATTTACAGTAATGGCCACGCCTATTCCTCAAAACTGCCACTTTAATAATCATCCAACAATAATTAATTCCAGTGGTGTTTGACAAATATCTAGCATTTGCAAGACATAAAACTAGATTTGTCCACATTATGGATTCATCGACCCCGTCTTGTTTTCTACGTGTAATTTTTCTAGCAAAACAATTGTAAAGACTTTTTGATAACCTGAGCGCATTAGAATGGATCTATCATCTATATCACCAAAAATCATGGCAGTGTCGCACCAAGAGGTAAATGAAATGTCAAATCTAAAGTGCCGAATTAGGAACCAACATTGTGAATTTGCAGAAGAATAAGTGGGTGCCCTAAGGATGTATATGAAATAAGCAGACACACCGTCGTGATCTTTTGCAATTTAGAGGTTCAGTAAGGCATTTCTATTAATGCGATAGAGCGACGAATCGACTGCAAAATCGTTTTTAGCTACTGTAGCTGAGTGGTCGCCCATTATAAATTGCGGGTAAAACAATGGTACGATGCCCCGTTAATGATAGTGACCTCAGGCAATGTCTTAGATTGATCTCATGCACCGCAAAATCTTCTTAAATAACTCAGATAGTTCTTGATCGTCCCAAACGTTAACTTTCTTCAATCAAAGAGCTTGTAGAACTGAGAACGTAACAGAGCCACAGAAGAGGATTTGCATTATCATACAAAGACATATTATTGCAGTTATATGTTGCACTGCCTAAAAGTTTACATAACATGACCACTTTTGACTCTAATTCAAACGATTTTCTCGATTGGGTTCAAAGTGACGCTGTATTTATGGATTTACCCTGCCCAAGGCGATAGCCAGATCACAGAATAGTAGTTCTGGATCCTGATTAAAGAAGATTTTTGAGATGAAAATTGATATAAAATCTTATGCATTTCGAACTATGACTTTTATCTGATTTCTTTCAGTAGTTCTACTGAATATACGATCTATGAAGCCTACAACTAGAGATAATTGTTAACAAACCTAGATTCCATAATTCGGGAAGGAAGCGATAGTTTTTATAGGATGTTTTTAAAGTAATTTAAAGTGTTTTACGAGATATTTTTCCACCTTACGAAATTTTCCTATACTGGTACTTTCCATCGTTAGCGACGTACAACCTAATGAATATATAATTAATGCTCATGACATGTCTAAAGTGCGGCTTTATATGATTTCTCGTTAAGTTGAAGAGACGTCTGATTAACATGATTACATGATATCTGACAGATGTCCTTGAATAAGCTTCTCTCTCAACTCTCCGCTACTAACACTCCAAAAGGATTATTCATGAAGCACACTATTGACTCAGTGCGCTTCGGCGGTGATCCAGTATGGTTGGTTTGACTCAACTTGTCCATTTTATTATTATCAAGAAGCCTAGTGATAGTGCTCACATTTATTCCTTGAACAAACCGAAATAGTGAAGTGCTACTTCTTCGCAACTTGTGGTTCAAAAATCCTTTCAGTCATTCGTGTTGAGGAGTTATTGCAAGGCCACTTTGGGATAAAGTGCCATTATCTGATCTACACAGGAACGCCTTATCACGACTATCTCAAGACTGGACAACGAATCAACCTATTTATCAACCCAACAACATAGAGATCGAAGAAAAGCGGATCTTCAAGCAGATGGCGAAGTCATGGGACCAACATATTCTGAGGCTTACCGGCGGATATGGACCAATGCTAGGATGGTATCCACGGAAAATTCTCTCGGAAAAACAATATTATAAATTGTCTCAATATTTAGCGCTTAATTAAACCGTCTTCAAAGTGTTTTCTTTTCCACAGTGCGGATAATAGCAGTGCTAGCAATTGTGTCATTCTTTTGTCTTCTTTTTGAACCTCGAAAAATGCTTGTTGTGGACGTCTCTTTGCAATCTACGAGGATAGCCTAGCTGTAACGATCCACTTGGCGAACCTTGTCGACTGCCGGACATGAACAGAATCATTGTTATACGCAACAAATCTTCCTTGGCCCAACTGACCTCTGAGAAATGCGTCAGCTATGCGATTCAACCAAATCTCATTCGGCATTTCTGACTGCATGTCTGATACTTAAAGTGACTCACGGTGGTCTATCACTGTCTATAAATCTAGTGTAGATCGGTGGTCTATCTATAAATCCAGTGTAGAGAATTATATTGCCAGTCCGACCGGCTCAAAAAAAAATGAAATTCAGTGGGTTTTCAATAGATTTTCCTTGATAAATTAAGATTCTAAAAAGACATTGTCATTAACAAATTACGTCCTACTGCAGAAAGGGCTTTTATGCCGGTTTATGCGGGTTTTTTTTTAGTAGGGCGAACGCCCATGTTTCGACAATCCTATAATTCAGCTAGAA
Organism: Parelaphostrongylus tenuis; assembly: GCA_019055375.1. Taxonomy (NCBI): domain Eukaryota; kingdom Metazoa; phylum Nematoda; class Chromadorea; order Rhabditida; family Metastrongylidae; genus Parelaphostrongylus; species Parelaphostrongylus tenuis. The sequence continues at coordinate 183,519 of JAHQIW010003028.1, forward strand.
AGCCAATCCTTCTAAAAGAAAACATAGTTCTAGCTGCTAGTTAACAGTCTTTTTCATGTTTCAACTATGCTTTGTAATGATTCGATACTTCAAAAAATTTTATCTTGAACTCGGGCTCCGCTATGACCTCCTACTTGCGAATAGCAGTTTATGCTTTGCTTTTGGAGCAGTTGGCTGTTGTTTTCGTGTGGCTCCAAAGAGGTGAGAGATTGCCAAACATATGTAAGCCGCTGGAGCAGTGAACTTTGAAAACGGCTAAAATTAGCCCTCCTGCGTGTACCGAAGTTCTGTAAACGAAGTTCGAAAAACGGTCGAATAGAGGACGGTGGACATAGTGTTTCCACAGAGAAATTGGAGATGGGCCAACTCAAGCAATAAATCTGTGAAGAAATGGAAAACGATGTAATTGATAGCATAAGTCATATAACAACAACATGCCATTTTTTCAAATTTTATCTCTCGCAGTTTCCGTATGTGAGGAATATGTTTAGTATGGTCGCCAGTGTATTCGTCGAATAAAATAGGAGGAAAGGAATAGTGAACTTAGCGCGCATGTTAGCCATATCTGATAGGTTCAAAATTGTAGCTCATCAGAATGGTCATTCAAGAGGATCACATTTCTCAACGATATGCCTAGAAAGATTGCGATATAATTTACCCCACTCTTCGTTCCAAAAGGATTAGGTTTTTTATAAAAAGCTGATAATAGAAAACCGTAGCAGTACGTGAAATCCGCAAATTACTCTCGGACCCAGGCTATTCCGCACTGCCAGATGACTGCATGAAAACTACGCAAAACTGCAATTTTTCTCAAACAGCAGAGACGGTGACTGCATGAGTTCATTTACAATATATCCAATCTCGCAAAGAGCGTACGAGGATTTATACGTTTGCAAACGGACACTCCACTAATCGATATTCGTAAGTAAACCACAAGGATAATTCCCTCGTAGTGAAAACGCGTGTTGACGAGTTGTTTCTGACATATCAGAATGATTTGGTGATGCAAGTCGACCACACTAATTGTTTAAAATAGACTCGATGTGGCCGTTCTTTCCTCATAACTGATGGGTTGCAAAGCAGTGGAAAGGTGGGTAATCAAAAAATAAGTTGTTTTCTTCGCTACTAGACATTTACGGTCCTAAATCCGTCTGACTGAGAAGAATATGCGTCAGTTTGCCTTCCACAGGCTTCAAAGAATGTCAAATTCTACAGACGACAGCTGCTATCACTCTACTATATTGCAGTGACTGATTCTGTTACTGACAACCTCGTGTTCACTCATCAGAATGCACTTCAAGTCAGCTTTAGCATAACATGGGTAAGCCAAAAATTTACGAAAATATAAAACATAGTCTCGAAAATGTTGATTACCGAAAAGAATGCGCAGCGAATCCATAGCTACCATGCTGTGTGCTAATGTCCGGATTGAACTCACTACAAATCGCAGAAAAGCATCCAGATCTGTTTGAATGCAGCACTAACATTGTCTCGTAGAAAGTCTTTCATAGTCAAATTGCACTGGCATAACCTATAATGATGTGGTGAGCAGTATGCGGGATTTACGCTTTTCAAGAAACGTTCCACAGATAGGCCTTCTTTGTATGATTAGCAGAATTAGCAGCAAATGGTAAAGTGTTCATAACTGTGTAGAGAGTCCTTCATTTTGGTAGTTCGTGATAAATCATGTTCAATTATATATATTCCAGCTGCATCAATTTCCAGTTGAGCTTAGAGCTAAGCTGAGAGTAAAGCCACTGGTATTCAGAGTTACTACGGAGAGTTTTGATACTCATGATGAATCCAGAGTGGCACACTGAAGCAATTTCTTTTAGTCAAACTGCTCAACTATTTTGGTGGTTTCCGATAAGGCTGTGTAACTTAGGAATAACTTCTCAAAGAAAACAATTCAGCAAAAAATGTACATGCGTTAATTAATCAATTAATTAATCAAAATTTGAAAAAATGGCATGTTGTTGTTATATGACTTATGCTATCAATTACATCGTTTTCCATTTCTTCACAAATTTATTGCTTGAGTTGACCCATCTAAAATTTCTCTGTGGAAACACTATGTCCTCCGTTCTCTATTCGACCGTTTTTCGAACTTCGTTTTCAAAACTTCGGTACACGCAGGAGGCTGATAGTAGCCGTTTTCAAAGTTTACTGCGCCAGCGGCTTACATACGTTTGGCAATCTCTCACCTCGTTAGAGCCACACGCTGCCCTTTTTTTTGGAGAGTTTGGATTTTTGTAACTATAGTCAATAACAACATTTCTTATATAATCTTTTGATGGCAGCTCTGGATGTATAACACAAGCAATTCTATCCTCCCACATAAGCTTGGCAACTCACGGACCACTATGATATGGCTAGCAGTGCAATCCTCGGAGCCGAATCAACCCAAACGTCAGGTGTTTCTTAGGCTAAGTCGGACTACAGCGCTACGACACTTCAGTGAAAAAAGTGGGATATGGAATTCGATAGAAGTCTGTTGAAAAATTAACTAGCCTCTGCTTCAAATTTTCCTTCTCTATATACTCATTTGTTGTAATATATTAAAACATGATATACCCAAAGGTGACACTGAGAATTTGTTTTGTCGGGCTTTTTGAGTAGCAGTGGATTTTTCGTCTGGCACACGCGGCGGTCGAGCGAGTGGCGGTGCTTTCCAGAAATAATATGGTACTTTTTAGTGTGATATAGATTTTTTTGTTGTCAGTAAATAGTGTAATACGGTAGAAGAGATTTCGGTCACGATTCCTGTAACTGTGCAGAATGTACACATATAGAAACATACGGCTGGTGGCATTCCATTTTGAATTCGATTGGCTGTGCGAAAATAGCGTTTCATGATTTCTTCGTTCTTAATCATATATAAGTCTATTTAAAATCACCTCATTCTTCTCTTTTTCCAATCGCTATCACTACGCCCGACAACGTCATCCCTCTCTTGTCTCCTGATCTTATTCTGGAAGAGCCTAATCTCGGCCGTGTTCTCTATAATAGAAAGAACCTTTCAGAATTGAAAGGAAACAAAAAGAACACAAATGATTTATTATAAACATTAAAACAATCATATGTGTGTCAAAAAACACCGCACATTTCGACAGGCCTCAACAGTTTTTTGGTTACAAGTCTACTTTAGGAGATGAGACGGTACTAGAGACTCTATTTCTGTCTTTTTACAATTATCATTTCCCAGTAGAAATCTGAAAAATCCTGGCAACCAAAGCTTACTATGTCAAGAGTGTGTTAAATTCCGAGACTAAAATCGAAGCATCGTAGGTACCTTTTACAGTTAATAGTTTCGAGGGTAGCGACCTAGACGATGCAGTGCAAAGCACCATGGCCATACCCGGTGCCGTGATTGACTGGTTCAGTACTGAGAAGTGCTGGACTGATGTTGTGGGCAATGAACTGTTCTGATGTAGGGCGTAAGTCGCTTTTACAAGTTGGTTAGAAGATATAAGATTTTATTGTAGATCGGAGAGTAATCATGGCAGGCAGAAGATTTCCGACTGGGAAGAAATGACTATTGCTGTAATGAATAATTTCGTTGCCTCACGTCCCAAAATTACCGATCTCAATTTTTACGTTGAGCTGTTGCTGGAACGGTCGTCGTGTTTGTTTCGGCAGAATTTCCTGTATCGTGGGGTTTCATGTCGAGTGTTAGGTTTCACAACATCGAGACTCACCTTCGTCTAATCAGCATTGCAGAAAATGGAGAGAACAAACTAGACAAAATACGCCCTCAAGGAGATCATGTCAACAAAAATCTCAAGACTATATGTAGGACAGGAAGGAATGCGTGAATCGACGGTCGCTGTAAATTTAGAACAGCAGCCAATTGCTTCAAAGCAAAGCATAAACTGCTATTCGCATGTAGGAGGCCTTTGCGGGACCCGAGTTCAAGAATAAAATTTTTTGAAGTATGGTTAAATCAAGCATGGTTAAAACAAGAAAAAGATTGTTATCTAGCAGCTAGAACTACGCTATCTTTTAGAAGGATGTGGTTTTCTAGCTGAATTGTAGGATAGATGTCGACACATCGGCGTTCGCCCTACTAAAAAAACCCGCATAAAAGCCCTTTCTGCAGTATGACATAATTTGTTAATGACAATGTCTTCTTGAAATCTTAATTTATCAAGGAAAATGTATTGAAAACCCACTGATTTCCATTTTTTCGAACCGGTCGGACTGGTAGTGTAATTGTATACACTGGATTTGTAGATAGACCACCTATCTACACTGGATTTATAGATAGTGATAGACCACCGTGAGTCACTTTAAGTATTAGACATGCAGTCAGAAATGCCGAATGACATTTGGTTGAATCGCATAGCTGACGCATCCTCAGAGATAAGTTGGGCCAAGAAAGATTTGTTGCGTATAAACATGATTCGGTTCATGTCCGGCAGTCGACAAGGTTCGCCAAGTGGATCGTTACAGCTAGGCTATCCTCGTAGATTGCAAAGAGACGTCCACAACAAGCATTTTTCGAGGTTCAAAAAGAAGACGAAAGAATGACACAATTGCTGGCAGTGCTATTATCCGCACTGTAAAAAGATCTACACTTTGAAGACGGATCAGTTAAGTGCTAAATACTGAGACAATTTATAATATTGTTTGTCCGAGAGAATTTTCCGTGGATAGCATTCTTGCATTGATCCATATCCGCCGGCAAGCCTCAGAATATCCTTGGTCCCATGATTTCGCCTTCTGCTTGAAAATCCGTTTTCCTTCGATCCCAATGTTGTTGAGTTGATGAATAAGTTGATTCGTTGTCGAGTCTTGAGATAGTCGTGATAAGGCGTTCCTGCGTAGATCAGATAATGCCACTTTATCCCAGAGTGGCCTTGCAATAACTCTTCAACACGAATGACTGAAAGGTTTCTTGAACCACAAGTTGCGAAGAAGTAGCACTTCACTAGGTTGGTTTGTTTAAGGAATAAATGTGAGCACTATCATTAGGTTCCTTGATAATAATAAAATGGACAAGTTGAGTCAAACCAACCATATTGGATCACCGCCGAAGCGGCATTGAGTCAATAGTGCGCCTCATGAATAATCCTTTTAGAGTGTTAGTAGCGGAGAGTTGAGAAAGAATCTTATTCAAGGACATCTGTCGGATATCATGTAATCATGTTAATTAGACGTCTCTTCAACTTAGCGAGAAATCATATATAGTCGCATTTTAGACAGTGTCATGAGCATTAATTATATATTCATCAGGTTGTACATCGCTGACAACAGAAAATATCAGTACAATAAAATGTCGTAAGATAGAAAGATATCTCGTAAAACACTTCAAATTACTTTAAAACATCCTATAAAAACTATCGCTTCCTTCTCCAATTATGGATTCTAGGTTTGTGAACAATTATCTCTAGTTGTAGGCTTCATAGATCGTATATTCAGTAGAACTACTGAAAGATTTCAGATAAAAGTCATAGTTCGAAATGCATAAGATTTTATATCAATTTTCATCTCAAAAATCTTCTTTAATCAGGATCCAGAACTACTATTCTGTGATCTGGCTATCGCCTTGGGCAGGGTAAATCCATGAATACAGCATCATTTTGAACAAAATCGAAAAAATCGTTTGAATTAGAGGAAAAAGTGGTCATGTAATGTAAACTTTTAGGCAGTGCAACATGTAACTGCAATAATATGTCTTTGTATGATAATACAAATCCTCTTCTGTGGCTCTGTTACCTTTTCAGTCCTACAAGCTTTTTGATTGAAGACAGTTAACGTTTGGGACGATCAAGAACTATCTGAGTTATTTAAGAAGATTTTGCTGTGCATGAGATCATTCCAAGACATTGCCTGAGGTCACTGTCAATAACAGGGCATTCGTACCTTTGTTTTAGCTGTAATTTATAATGGGCGACCACTCAGCTACAGTAGCTGAAAACGATTTTGCTGTCGATTCCTCGTTCTATCGCATTAATAGAAATGCCTTACTGAACCTCTGAATTGCAAAAGATGACGACGTTGTGTCTGCTTATGTTATATACATCCTTAGGGCACCCACTTATTCTTCTGCATATTCACAAATTTGGTTCCTAATTCGGCACTTTAGATTTGACATTTCATTTACCTCTTGGTGACACTGCCATGATTTTTGATGATATAGATGATACATTCATCCTAATGAGCTCAGGATATCGAAAACTCTTCAGGATTTTTTCTAGAAAAATTACAAGAACAAAGCAAGATGAGGTCGATGAATCCATAATGGGGACAAATCTAGTTTTATGTCTTGCAAATGCTAGATATTTGTCAAACACCACTGGAATTAATTATTGTTGGATGATTATTAAAGTGGCAGTTTTGAGGAATAAGCGTGACCATTACTGTAAATAGAGCACTTCCATTAGATGCAGAGCTGTAGTGATGAATGAAGCGAAAATTTAATCACTTCTTAGTTCAGCATCGCAGTAGCCGACAAAACAATTCAGTCAGGCGTTTATTTCCACTATTTGCTATCACCACTCGATGATGTATCAAACCAACCTTGTGCAATGCCTGCAGTTACACCTTAAGCCTGCAATAATCACTATATTATTCCTTCAATGTATTCTTGTCTATTAATCACCTATCTAGTCAGCATGAACTTGCTGAGTATTCTAAACTAATTGCCACTGTTATAAATCTCATTTGCACTTATGCTCATCATATTGGAAGAAAAGAAGACGATCATTTCATATTATGACGCTCGATATATGGAATTCTTATTTTTTACGATATATCGAATTCTTCATTATTTTTTCGCTAGACTAGTAAGAAGATACGACCTTCTTTTGTTGCATAGGAGCTTTTCATAGGAGTGTTAATAATCCTTTAAAAACTTCAATCTTAGGAGTTTACTGTATTTGCTGGTTTTTCTGAAAGAACATTCTTTATCGCTGTAGCATCCGAAATCAAATTATGCTTTACACCCACCGCGCGCTTACATTTCCATCACGCTGAAATAGAATTGCCATAACCACAGTATCGGTCACGTCTAGACCCAATTACTCGTCCAACAGTAGTTAACTCCAATGGTGTTTGACAAATATCTAGCATTTGCAGACTTAGAACTATATTTGTTCACTTTATGATTGGTAGTGCCCATCTTATTTTCTTCATATAACTTTTCTAACGAAACAATTTTTAGGTCTTGATAGGTTGAACGCATTGATCTCTATCTATCATCCATAGAATCAAGAATTATGGCAGTGTCGGGAAATGAAGTGCTAAATCTAAAGTGTTGAATAAGGAAACAAAACTTGAAAAAGTGAATTTGCAGAAGATAAAGTGGGCGCCCTAAGAATCTATATAAAGTAAGCAGACACCCGTCGTCATGTTTTGCAATTGAGCGGGCATTTCTACTAAAGCGATAGAGCGACGAATCAACACTGAAATCGTTTCTAGCGACTGTAACTAGGGTGGTCACCCATTTTCAATTCAGAGGTGAAGCAAAAGTGCGAATGCCTTGTTAATGACAGCGACCTCACACAATGTCTTGGAATGATTTTGTGCACCGCAAAATCTTCTTAAATAGCTCAGATAGTTTTTGTTTGCCGCAAACATTAACGTTCTTCAGTTAGACACCTCTGGGACTGAAAACGTCACGGAGCCGTAGAAAAGGATTTACATTATCACAGAAAGACATATTACTGCAATTACGTGTAGCAATTCCCATAACTTTACCTGAAATGACCACTTTTTTTTTGTACTTCAAACGATTTTGTTGAAGTCGTACTTATCAAAACAGTAAAGTGACATTATTAAGCTGCAATTTTTCCAGTTTAAAAAAATCACCTAGTCTAAAGCTAATTTAGATGATTTGATGACAGATATTTTGCTGAGCAGATGCTCACTAAGCATTTTTTCTAGCCTTACTGACTCTAATCTCGTTCACAGTTCTTGGAAATCAACTAGCCTTATAAAGTTTACCATAACCTGGAAGAGTGTTTATTATTTCTACTTCCAAATTTGAGCTTATTATTGGCATTTTCTCAACTAAATTGCAAAATGAGTCGTTCATGACTCAAAGTTAGCCAAAATTTCCAGTAAAATGCAAGTTATCGTTGAACAACAGTGAATTTCTGATTTGATAGGTGCATGAGATTTTTTTCGTTGTTTGAAGGGACGTATGTAGGATTGTTGAATCCTTTCACTATGATATTATAGAACACTATAGAGTTCCAGAAACCGCTCTGTGTTTGTAACTACTACGTTTGCCTTTAACTTCTCAAGAATTAAATTTAGCTTGGATTTTTATTCAAATCCGCATTTTACAGTAGTCCAAAAATTGGATAAACTGAGGCCTTAACGCAATTTGAACTGAAGCATTTAGCGACTGCGCGTTATTTTCACGGCAGGATTTTTTTATACCCCTGTCATCACTTTTTGTTAATTATTAGATATCTTTTTGAGCGAATTGTTGTGGTTTGCAGCACTAGCTTAAAAATGAGCGGTCTTCCAGTTGAGGATGTCAAATTTATCCTGGACGTTTTGTCTGAAGAATCAGTAAGGTGGGCTGAGAGGATCCAACCGTTGTCCTATCACTTATGTTACTACACACGGACGGGTGGAAGCACCTAGACGTTCAAATCCAAATTTATTGAGTTACTGAAAAAATAGGAACTCCGTGATAAGTGGCCGTGTTGCTCGTGGCGGTGCGCACGGACTAAATTCCGACTCCGAACTCTCCAGCAGTAAACAACGAACGCCCTATAGAACGCCACAGCCAAGCTATCTTTGAGATTGCAAAAAGGCGTGCTCACGAGAATTCTACGAGCTTCAAAGGGAAGGCGAAAGAATGACAGAAGTGCTAGAAGTACTGGGATCCGCAAAGTAGAAAGAAAACGCTATGAAGACGGAGCAATGAAGTGCTAAGAATTGAGACAAATCAATACACTGTTCTTCCGAGAAAAGTGTCCGTGAATACTAATCTAGCATTCCTTCGTATCAGCCAGTAGGCCTCAGAACATTTTTCGTCCCATGATTTCGCCTTCTTCATGGAGATTCGTTTTTCTTCGATCTCATTTTCGTTGGATTGCTGGTCCAGTTGATACTATGTTGAATCCTGAGATAGTCCTGTTGAGTCGTTAACGCGTAAATCAAAGGATGCCACCTTGTAGCAGGCAAGCCTGGTAATAATTGCTCGACCGGAACTACTAAAAGGCTTGTTGAGCCACAAGCTGCGAAGAAGTAGCGCGTGGGCAGATTGGCTTGTTCAAGTTGTGAAGGCGAAAAGTAGGAGCCAAATTAGGCATGAATCGATTGAAAGTTAAGGCAAACATCGCTTTTTACTTGCATTTTCTTGTTTCCTTTCATCAAGACAAATTATCCAAGTGTTACGCATTACTTGCACTATAACAATGAATCATTATTTTAGGTTCAAAAGTCCGATTATCTCTAAACCTCGGCATGACTAAACAACTGTGTAATTTCCTACGAATTGTCCTTTCTTTATTCAAAACTTGCACGACTTTGGTACCTCTTTTTCTTCGAAGTTTGATAGCTAATGTTTCAGCGGTAACACCTTCGTCAAAACCTAGACGCATACATCATACCATGTCTGATTACTCCGTCAATAGTTCGTATGCATCAAGAATCTAATAGAAAAGAATTTTACAGTTTAGCCATTGCGAAAAAAGCCCACCTGATTTACAGTTATATGGAACAGATCGCCGGCATTGTGTGACACACTTTTATGCCGAAAGTGGAAGCTCCAGTTCTCTTCGTAGCCCATTACATTGCTGTAGATACGTAGATGACTGTCTCACCATCTGCTTAACACAGGAGGAGATGGACATGTATTTTGATTTTTAAATAGGCAGTCGGAGCGCACTAAGCTTACATGGGAGAAGCTTAGGTAGAACTGCCGTTCATGTCTGCACGTTCAAATTCACTTTTCTGTAAGCGGCCACATAACAAGATAGTATCGCAAGCCATGTAACAAAATCATAATATTACACTACCTTTCATCCCACTCCTCATAAACAAATAGAGCACTAGTGTGAAGCATGTAGCGAACGGCTGCAAGTGTTTGTACGGGGAGTAAGGAAAGCGAGAAGAGTCACTACGGTTGGCGTGAAAGGTGGCCATTTCAAATGGCTACGAAAGTGTAGTTACTGAAGATAGGCCAATAAGGAGAGATAGGGCCCATAATTCAAAGAACGAAAACGGTGTTGTTTCAAACCCAAACGGGGCGACACCTTGGATTTATAACGAATGAAATAAGCGCGGCTATAAAAAGGTGTTTAAGAAACAATTGTCTTCAATCCGTAGGTTATATAGAAACTCCTCCTAATGACTTACGTCGCCAATTGCTTTGAAAAGCTTGTACGACCGTCTGTGTAGGACTGACAATTGTGTATTATGCCCTAATGTACAAGAAGGAGATTGCATTAGTTTGGGTAGCAATATATCTGATCTTTTGAAAAACATGCTGTGAGGAGTACATTGGCGAGACGGAAGACCACTTTGGATCGGCGTCAGTGAACACTTAGATAGGAAAGCCAACAGCCAAACAAATAAGCCTTCAGGGGCGCACAGAGTAGAAAAACATGACGATACGAACTTTGATGTGGTAGTAAGAATCCTGGGGCAAGCATTCAAAAACATCAGCGCCAAAACCCTTGGAGCTTTTCGAATAAACCGCATAAGACCAGAAATAATAGAGGGGAAAATCATCCGAACATAACAATTGATATGGCATTTACATCAGATTCGTCTTATAGTCTGAGTATGGCCCATTTTTCAGAGTATGTCACACAAGACCGGTGACCTCTCTCATAAAACTGTAAATAGGTGGGTTTTTCGATTTGACTAGACTAATGATTTCTTTTCTATTGGTATCTTGATGCATAGGAAATATTAACCGAGTAATCAGACTTGGTATGATATATGCGTCTAGGCTCTGGGAAGGCGTTGCCGTCGAAAGAAAAGCCATCGAATTTTGAGGAAATAGAAGTACCGATCTCGGGCAAGTTTCAAATAAAGAAAGGGACAATTTTTCAGGTTTTGATGGCACTCATTTATAGTTTGAAACAACTCGCATTTGAAGAGCGATTGAATACGAGTTGATAACAGTGACATTCTGATACTCACGAACACCAAATGTTCCTCAATCATCTACGTAATGCTTGTACTAACAGAGCGCACGTGATAGAGTCATTTACGTCTGTCGCCTTTCGCGCCAACGTTTCGAAGACGATGCAATATAAGCCATCCGCCAACTTTCTACGGAACAAGAAAGATAATCAGGCACTATAACTTCTCTATTCAGCCGCTTTTTTTGAATGAGTGTCTAATTGCTTGATATTCAGTTGTACGGAAAAATAATGCACAAATTAGACGAACGGCTTTGGGACAGCGACTGGGTACTAAGTTTCCTATCAAGTTCACGTCTAACGTTGGACGACTATAAACACAGTCTGTGTAAACAATTCTAATGACATCCATGTGCCATTGCCGGCTAAAAGACCCAGACAACATTCCCTTTCCCTACTATGTATCGGACCAGTGCGGAGTGTGGCTCTAACGAGGCGAGAGATTGCCAAACATACGTAAGCCGCTGACGCAGTAAACTTCAAAAACGGCTAAAATTAGCTCATTCCGCGTGCACCGAAGTACTGAAAACGAAGTTAGAAAAACAGTCGAATAGAAGGCGGAGGACATGGAGTTATCACACAGAAATGGAGAAGGGTTAATTTAAGCAATGAATCTATGAAGCAACGGAAACGATGTAATTGATAGCAAAAGTCGAATAACAGCAACACATCATTTTTAAAATTTCCTCTCACAGTTTCCGTATGTGAGAAATATGTTTTGTGTGGGACACCAGTGTATTCACAGAAAGAAATTAGAAGAAATTAGTCGCGAACTTTGCGCAAATGCTAACCATATCTGAGGTCTCAAAATTGTAACTCTTTAGGGTGGTCAATGTAGAGTATCAGATTTCTCAACGATATGCTCAGAAAGATTGAGATATTATTTACCTCACCCCTCGTTTCAACGAAGCTAGGTATAATATACAAAGCTGCTAATAGAAAGCCGTAGCAGTGCCTGGAATCCGTAAAATACTCTCGGGCACCGGCTAATTGTACTACCAGTATGACCGTTTGAGCACTGCACAAAACTGCTGATGTGCTTGAACGGCAGAGACGGTGCTAAGCGAGTTCAGCTGCAGTGTAGCTAATCTCTCGTAGAGCGCACGAAAACTTGTCGGCGAACGGGAGCACTCCGTGTTTGTATGAAACAACATTTGGCAGATAAAGCTGAATCGAACGAACCACCCACCAGTCACTCATTGAACACGTAGCACAAAGCGGGCAGACTTTTGAACAGAAGTTCATAGAGTTTCAGCGTGTAGAAACTCTTAGAGCATATTAGATAAATTGCCAAAATTTGAAGCTAATCTCAAAGATGAGTGAAGCTTAGTCATAACGCGTGATCACAAGTGAATTCCGACATATCAGATTGATTTTGTGATACGAGTCGACCACACTTATCGTTCATGTTAGCTTCGATGCGGCCGCTTTTTCGTCCTAATTGAAGGGCTGTAAAGCAATGAAACGGTGAGTATTCAAAAAATGAGTTGTTTTCTTCGCTGTTAGACAATTACGGTCCTAAATGTTCTAACTAGTAGAATACACGTCGTTTTGCTTGTACAGGCTCTGAGAATGTGAAATCCCGACAACGACAGCTGTTATCACTCTACTATATTGTACTTGCCTGAATTCTGCTGTTGACAGCCTCGTGTTCACTCATCAAATCACACTTGCGAAAGATCGATAGCATAGTTCCTCTGAAAGAATTAATGCCGAAAAAATGCACAGCGAATCTATAACTACCATGGTGTGCATGATGTCTCACTGAACTCACTGCAAATGCTGGAAAGCATCCAGTTTTATTTGATTGAGGCACTATCAATGTCCGTAGATGTCTTTCAGTTCAAATCGCGCTGGCATAACCGTAATGACGTGATGAGCAGTATACGTGATTTGGGTACTTTGAGAAACGTTTTCCAGATAGTCTTCCTTGTATGAATAGCAGAATGAGCAGCAATGGGAAAGTGTTCATAATTGTGTAAAGAGTCCTTTCATTTTGGTGGTTCCTAATAAACCACTTTGTATGCTATCTAATCCGCTGTATTAATTTCTAATTGAGCTTAGAGCTCAGTTGAGAGTGAGGCCACTGGGAGTCAGGGTAACCACGGATACCTCTTATTCAATGATAAAGCTAGATAGCTTCTCACCCTCTTTGTTCATCCTAATCCATGGGCGCCAATGTGTCGTTTGTCCAGCGTTTTTCTAAGTCCAATTTTTGGCGTTGAAATCTCCGACAATGACCTTGAAGAATGTGTGTTCTTTCCGAAGAGCATTCTGAGGTCCATGTAGAAAGCTTGGACTCCGCCTTTGTCATAGTTGATGACGATGCGCAAGCGATAAAGATTCTTGGAGCTGGCATTGATCCACATCGTTTCACCTGCAACTTCGGAAATTGGTGGTCGACAGCCAAACCATCTTTGTTTCGCTAACGATATTGTCTTATTAGACAAAGGATCAGCCAGGAGTAACCAATGTTGACCGATATCGACAGCCCTTGTGGAAATATCTGTCCCTGATGAAGGTAAGGCAAATGATGTTTGCGAGAAATGGATAAGTTTTCAATGTTCGATTTACGATTGACGAAGCGAACATCTCGAATGCTCCAATTACAGTTATCTAGGTCGTAAAGTCAACATGATTAATAACTTAGCTCTTGAGTTGAGCAGGAAGAAACGTGTGGTATGAAGAGCGTTCAAGGGCATCGAAGACGTAGTAAAGAGGGCAAAGAACATCCGACTCCGTGCTCGCCTTTTTTCTAGACCATTATCGCTGCTCTGACTTATGGGACAAAAATCTGGTTCTTGGGTAAGCAGGATGAAATATCACTGACGTTATTGATGAACCAATGTTTGATTTCTTCACGAATAGAATAGGACAAAGATATGATGCTCAACGAATCCCTAGAGCAAGGAGCACATACTGAGCTACTCTTGGACATGATAGTGAAAACGGAATTGTTGTTGGAGGCTGCTCGTCGGAATAAGACCCTATGCGAAATAACCGTTCTTCGAAAGCAGAACTGATGAAGCGCATACAACCGTGTATCGTTACCTAGATTTAACGACATACGCATTGACGACGTCACAGAGTATACAAATCACTCTTGTAAGTGTCGATGGTCGAGGTAGCAAATCATCCACGATATTCATTTCGACAGAGGTCATCTAGTCAAGGAGAAACAAAAGCACCGAAGGTTGTCGAAGTGTGATTAAGGTACGAGCTGCATGAGTTTGATACTCTAAGGGGTCATGAGGCTATATCATTTTGAGAATTGAGCGACAGGTCTCTCTTTTACGAAATTGAAGACTGTTTCTGTCGATATAACGTTGAAAATTTAAGAAAGTTGTCAATAAGGCTGCTATGGTTCAATTACTTTTAATCCTAACGTTTTTTTCAACGCTGGGATACGACGTGGGATATAGTGAGAAGAGTGTTAAGATATGAGTAAAGCCTGAAATCTGAGATGGCTGAGGATCAGCAAGCATTTCTTTTTTGAAAGTCTCACCGAGTTTCTCACTGTACCAACGATATCTTCGCTCTGCCTTTCTTTCGGTCGTGTTTTGGCCTAGTCTGCAGTTGCCACCTGTCTATTTTAACGATAATTTGCTTATAAATTGTTTTGAACGAATATGCGATTTCCAAGTCGTCTTGAAGTACTTAAATTAGTTTTGCTTTCAGCTTTTATGATGCTGCAATATTTGCATTTGACGTTGAAATAATACCATGAAAGACTGCTTTCTTATCCGTAGGGAGCTACAAGTTTGTTGCTAACATATAGAAAATCCGTGATATTTGCACATTGTGCATATACTTATTTCTCTCAAAATGCTCTGGAATCTCTGCAGTGATTGGAAAAAAACGCTAGAAGGCGAATCAATAAAGTGTCTAAAGTTTGAAAAAGCTCTATGGCTTACTTTGAACTGACTGAAGAAGAGTCAACACAAACTGCATGACAAAAAGTGGTTTTTGTTCACTTCGACTTTTAAGCGCATCACAGTTGGGAGAATATCATCGTTTTTATTTTTGATACGTTTGAACGGTAGTGCGCAGCGACAGGGCCTGCGATGATATGCGCATATGTTGTGCCTTCATGAATATTCCGGATAATCCCAGCCTCCCATAAAGCTAGTGACACCACTTAGAGTTCTCCCTTATCACATTGTGGCAAATATTCACTCTCAAACTGCTGACTCCGACACTGGTTCTTCACGCGAGTAGCTTGCGCGATCGTGCGGTGAGTGCACCGCCTGACAATGACAATACAATGACAATGGTGACAATGGTAGATTTAAAATGTGATAAAGGATCATATTGACGCTAAGCGAGGGGTTGATCGCAAGCAAACAGTAGATTATAATAAACGAGGCCTCATTAAAGCTATCATTGCGATTAATGCTTCTTGAGACTTGCCTTCCATCTCCCTGGGTAAGCCAGAGCACGTAGTTTAGGGAAATCAGGAAATACGATGTCATTCAAACTACAGGTAAACACATGCTGAAGCAATTTTTCTAAGTCAAACTGCTTAGCTATTTTTCCCGAACGAGGTCCATGAGACGATAAAGATCGTCTCCGCGTTTTAGATGTTCGCGCTGAGCAATTCATTAGTCGCTCGAAGAAGGCATCCATGGAGAAGGTGACGCTCTAGGAGGTCAGGATTGCACGAGAGAGACGGACGACAAAAGCCCGAAAAGCACTGAAAGAATGATAAAGAAAATTGCAAAATCAAAAGTTGAGATTGCTTTTTTTGCGCTTTATTTGGGTTTATGATTTCTAGCGTCGTCAATCATTGATTGGTTGGAGACCTTCCCGTCCGATGTTTCGACCAGTGGCTCAAAGTGTAGCTTCAAATATCATCGAACGATATATGAAGTACTGGACAGTGGAGAAAAAGAGATGACCGCTGATGTCACAGCGGTTTTCTCCCCATACTTTTGCCACCAGAAGCGTGAGCAGTAGTGTTTATCATCAAAAAACTGACCCTAATGACCTTGGACCTGACAAATAAATTACGAGACATTGAGAGTTTTGCCAAAAATGGTACTGCGCATTTCAATACTGCGCCATTTCACCGAAAAGACTTAGCAAACTCTCGAAATTGTTGTAGCCCAGGAGTTGAAATTGTGTAGCTGCCCAGAGTTTCGATAATGTTGTATGACGTAAGAATAAATTTTCAATAAAATGATTTCAGAAAAAATGTATTTTTTTCGTTCAATTTTTTCAGTTCATTTTTCCAGGTAACAAATGGAAAAGATCAAAAACGTCACTGATGCTGCCGTGGGCATAGCATATGCCCACACAAAATCGTGTATGCGTAGGTTGGCTTCCAAACAATGCGTGAGTTTTATCATCTCTAATTGTAAAAAGAAGGCGACATTCCAGATCCGTAGCTGTCGGAATTGTCTCATCGACATGCAAGAATATATGATGAATTCCGACTTCGGACTCCAATGCACCTTGAACCCTGCAAAAGTCAAGATAGTGAAGGACCTCCGATTAGACGGTACTTTGAAATTACGCCTCAACTTTTATTTGAAGGATTCGTGCGAATTGGTTAGATATGTTAGGCATTAAACTTGCATACAAGGACTACGGAGCTCTTACTTTGAGGGATCCCGTCCGGTTAATCGCGAGAGCGCGGTGTGCGTTCCCAGGTGGTGGATAGGAAAACTCAACGCAAACCAGAAACGACAGTGTGCTTCCCAGAGACACAGCTGGATTAAGGGATGAGCTCCCTGCTTCTACAGCGCTGACTTGACAAAACTCTATTTCTACTAGTCAAGTCGGCCAAAAGCCTGCAATCAAGCTGCTGGGAAGAACATGGCAGGCGGTTAGGAGTTGCCTCCGATAAATAAGCTCCTCCCGCTCCTCCGAGAGAGACTGGAAAGCTACTCGTGAGTACCCAGCCCCCCGTTTAGAGCCTGGTAAGCTATACGTTGGGTATCAAAATGCCAAAAACAGTGACATATATGGGCCTCATTCTCCTGACCGCGAAAGAGCCCCTGGTACGGCAGGGCCAGGTAGGACGACTACGGAGAGGCTGTTAAAATCTTAAGACCAAACTAAGCTGCCAAGATCGAAACGGACCAAAATGACGATCTGTACCTGCAGTGCAAGGACCCTTACTTACAAATCGTGGAAGATCTATTGATTCGAGCAAGAAGAATGAGATACGACGTCATTGACCTGGCTGAGACGAGAAGGCGCCATCCTTTTCACGCTGTTTATGACACCGGAGAAGAACTGTTCCTTGGAACATGCGATAGCAGAGGTGTCGACGGCGTTGGCGTCCTCGTCAAATCGAATCAGAGCATAACATCGATTCGTTCCATCAACTTACAACCCGTATCGGACGATTGCGGTTCGAAACGATGTGGTTCTATGCCGGGTTTGACCATCTTCGTTGCTTACGCACCAACATCAAGCTATGACGAACACGAAGTCGAAGCGTTTTATATAGACCTCAAAAGATTCTTCAGAGAAGATCATACTTCTTCAAGGTCGTTGTCGGAGATTTTAATGCAAAAATTGGGTTTAGAAGAACGTCTGTAGAAAGTCACATAGGAAACCACGGACTAGAATGGAATGAACAGGGTGAGAGGCGATCTGAGTTTATCATGACGACCCAGACCATCCATGCTAACTCGCAATTCCAAAGGCCTCTTTCGCGGCGATGGACGTGGGAGTTTCCCAATGGAGAGTACCATAGCGAAATAGACTACATCTTAGTAAATCAAAGGTTTTGCCTGACCGATGTCGCTGTTGTCCCTAAGCTCAACACGGGATCAAACTATCGCCTCCTTCGCGCAACGTTCCGTATCTCGAGGAGAGGAGAGAAAGCCGCTAAATTCAAACAACGAAGTCCCAGAACTACCAGAAACTGTGATGTACTCAAATCATTAGTCGACTCTTGGGAAGATACCGCTTTCGACAACATCGACGAAAAGTACGATTGGCTCTTTGAATATCTTCACGATAGCGCTATGAAAGCCGAGAGTCCTAAGGAAGATACGCTTGTCTCCGCAGACACTCGAGCTGATACGTCAACGTGGAATCGCACGAGCTAAAGGCAACCGAAACTTTACGTCCGAACTTGCGAAACGCTGCAGAGAAGCAAGTAAAGAAGACCTCAAAGACAGAAGAGCAGCAGTTACGGCAGAAGCTGCAGAAGCTGGGAAGAGCCTTTGCAAAGCACAGCGAGGCTTCGCGAACTATGAGACCAAGATGATTGCACTCCGGTACCCTGGCGGGACATTTACAGCTTTCAGAAGGGCTATGGCGAAAGTCATCCACCAGTACTATTTGGATCTCTTCGCTAGCCATGTCCTCTTAACGTCATATAAATTGTAAGAAGACGAATATGCTATTCCACCGGTCCTCTCTTCCAAAATCCGACATGCTATATCGTCGGTGAAGAGCAGAACAACACCCGGTACAGACAGGATTAAATCAGAGCACCTGAGAAACCTGCCGCCAGTTCTCATCAACATCCTGGTTCGGCTCCTCAGTCGCTACCTGTCAGGATGCAAGGTCCCCATTCAATGGAAAACCAGCAAGACCGTACTGTTGTTCAAAAAGGGAGCCCTTCACGCCATAGACAATTATCGCCCAATCTGCTTGTTGTCCGTTGTTTATAAACTCTTTACTCGAGCCATCGTAAACAGGATTGACAGAACACTGGACGAAGGACAGCCATGCGAACAAGCAGGACTCCGAAGAGGATTTAGTACCATAGACCACATCCACACGATTACAAGACTTATTGAAGTTTCAGAGATACAAACAACCACTCTGTCTCTGTTTCATCGATCTGAAGAAAGCCTTTGATTCATTGGAAACAGAAGCGGTTATAGAGGCTCTGGATAACCATGGCGTCCCTACTCGGTACATAATGATCCTTCGTGAGCTTTATGAAGATTTCATGGCCAAAATATCTCCATTCGACAACAATATCACCATTGACGTAAGAAGAGGGGTTCGACAAGGCGATACAATTTCGCCAAAACTATTTACTGCCACCCTACAAAACGTCATGCGTACATTAGAATGGGACGATATGGGAGTGAAAATTGACGGTCGACAATTAAATCATCTTCGCTTTGCTGACGAAATCGTTCTCATAACACCGAACATCAGCCAAGCGAAAGGAATGTTGACCGATTTCGATAACGCCTGTGGAAAGATAGGCCTTCAATTAAATCTAACGAAAGCGATGTTCATGATGAACGGACGAGTTTTAAATGCCCTATTCACGCTCCACGGAACGACAATCTCCGAATGCTCCAGTTACGTCTATCTAGGTCGTGAAATCAACATGATGAACGACCTAGCTCCAGAGTTGAGAGAAGGAAACGAGCGGCTTGGGGAACGTTTAGGAGCATTGAAGATGTAGTGGAGAGGACTTAGAACATCCGACTCTGTGTCCACCTTTCCAACTCGATGATTATCCTTGCCGTAACGTATGCAGCAGAAACCTGGTCACTACGTAAGCAGGATGAAAGATCACTTGGCGTTATTGAACGCGCAGTCGAAGGGTCGATGCTAGGAGTATCCCGTATCACGCAAGAGAGAAAGGATCAAAGTTTCGACCAACGTCATCGATCGAAATCAAAGACGCCGTTTTACACGCCAGGATATCGAAAATAAGGTGGACCTGACACGTTATGCGCTTTAACGGCAACCGATGGAGGAGATCCGCTACCGACTGGAATCCTTGGGGCATCAAGCGCACTACAGGAAGACCACCGATCCGCTGGTCCGATTTCTTTACGAAAGCCTTAGAAGAAAGGTATGATGCTCGGCGAATCCCTAGAGCGAGGAGGATTCACTGGACTACTCTAGCATGCGATAGGGAAAAATGGAAGTGTTGCTGGTACCCGTTCGAGTCACTCGACGATCAACGGGACGACAGGTGATACAGGTGATACATTCAGAAACTTTGAAGAGTTTTGGCCTCACTGACCGTGACAGAATGTAATATAAGAGTTGACACCAATGATAGATTGCAGATTTCACGTGCACTTGGAAAACCCTCCATTTGTTCCGCATTTATTGGATTCTGAAAAGAAACATACATACTCGCATATGGTAGTCACATTACTTGGACCAAATCTGAATAAAATATTGAGGTAATGATTTTGCAACTGTCAGTCTGTAATAAATAATAATTCTTCGAGATTCGAACTTTCAAGTTTTCTTTTTTTTCGATTGGCCTGAAATGATTATCATTCAGAGTTTTCCGCACCACATTTACTATATCGGCACAAATTCGAATATCAATCAATATACTTTATGCAATCGAACAACTTCATGACGTATGTTCCAACTTTTTCCCTTCTTTTTGCGAGCTCCTATTTTTAGAAGAAGAACCAAATCGATAGTGTTTGATTCGCATGATTGACTATTATGATTTGCAGATCAAAGCCACTTATGTTCTACAAACGAATCACTTATTAGCAACAGCTCAAACTATCGATCCAGGCAGTTAATGATCGGTGAGAAATTCATTATTTTTAATCGGAATCGATATTCCACTAGGCTGACTAAAAGCTTACTAACAAGAATTCAATGAGTTTACTATACAGGAAGCTTTATATCTAAAAGGCTAGCTGAACTGAATGCCTTTACCACACCATAGATTAGGTCTGATTCCAGACGGTTTCCTCCATCGTGATCTGAAATCTGCTAATAATTTTCAACTTTCTTCGCTGTTGACTAAATTCACCTTAAGTCTGTAATCTGAGAAACCCAAGCGAGTAAAAGACTTTTATCCTTTATTAAAGTCGCAAGGGATAGAAAGGATAAAGCTTTCGACGTCGATCAATCTTTGAGTGATGAGCCATGCATTTTTCTTCAATTTTTCGTATGAGGTGACTGACAGCATATCTGGCCTTTACAATGACTCGCGGTGGCCTCCTGCTAAACCGAGTCAGTGCTGCTTGTCCTCCCAGACAAGCCTGCAACCAGTCTGGTACCAATTTACCAACCCCGGAGGAATGCATGGCTTGGTGAGACATGAGCGCGAGATCGAGCCACCGACCTCGTGTGCGATGCAGAGCCATCTCTGACCACTGCGCCGCATGCGCTCTACCACCGTCTTACTACACCAGATTTTACGCCGATGAAGTGTTAAACAGGTAGATTAGAGCTAAGATGGGATCGCTCGAGTATCAATGGCAAGCATTGAATGCAGTATTAAGCCGTGATAGTCAAAACGTGCGTTCAGTTCCTGAATTACATTTTAGAAGCTATTTTTAAACGTTTCTTTCTCATCAATGAGAAACATGTATTTTACATATATGGATGTATGTGTGCAAATAATTGTTAGGTCATGTTGAAATCAATCTTGTAAAGCATGAAATTTGGAATTTCATCAATACTTTTACCTATTCTCTCTTTTCCGTTTGTTGTCGTAATCCGACAACTTGTTAAAGTTACAGAACTGTGACCTTTTTGAGTTGAACATTTTGCTGTCGTCACTTTAAACAGCGTATTCAAGGGGACACATTGCGTTTTTGTTCAATAAATTGCCATGAGAGAGGTGAGCAAGGCCGTGACGATGATCTCTGGTGTCTTCTCTATCTGCTTGTCGAACTTCAAGGAGACCTTCCATGGCCGAAATTCGCCGCATACGTAAGAACTCGCTTACATTTATTTATTTTTCAGTGATGAACAATGTAGTGTTGACGCCTGGCACTGATTCGCTCTATTCTGTCTCGTTATGAACTTACACAACACTGTTGAATTATGTGAACAAAGGCGTCCGACACTGTTCAATTCCACGGACGTGCACCGTTTGTCCGACATCATCATATATCGTAGACGTGGTTCTATGCATATTCGAACTGCACGACAGTTTGTTGCTGCCAGCCGATGTATCAAGTCGGTGCTGCCATTCAGCCAAACATTCTGGTACAAAGCACATCCTATAGGAGTTAGAAGCTTGGTTGCGTCATAGCGCAGTTTCGAACCAGTGACTAATTGTGCACTGTGAAGGACCTCAATTAGTGGATACACTCGCCTCACACCATACACGTAAAACAATTGACCATTTACATGGAAAGCTATCTTGCTAGTGCCACTCTACCACTTTTCCCGTTTGATACTCCTAAATATTCACCGATAGCTCACAATTAAAGCAGAATAGCTTGAACTGAGAGGTTTCACTTCAATTCATCTACCATGTTAGATTAAATTACTCTCACAAAAAAGAACAGCGACTTATTTGTGTTTAGTTATTGTCAGACAGATAGAGGACTTCCCATCTAAAAGAGTCTTTCCGTGGTCCTCTGAAAAACGAAACCCACTGAAGAAGGGACCATGATTTTTCTCCTTTATTATGAAACACAGAACGCTGAGTAAAGAGTTGATTCAAGGCTACCCTGATATCAGAGAAATGGTGAGCAGTCGTTTCAACGGGTATAGCTTTCAGAATCCATGTAGATCTTGTTGAGTTTTGAGTGCACTCGCTCTAATACTCGGAGTGTTAATATTTTCAAAAACTAGTGCAGAGGAGCTTGATTGTTAGGGAAGAGCTTTGATTGTCTGCATGATAGCAGAAACAAAACATCCATTGCTTGAAATTATCTTTGTCAAAGAAAATACAACATGGCTTTTGCTTTACGTTTCACTTCCACATTGTAGAATACCTTGTAGAATTGACGGCTTTATGTGTAAAACTTCTCTGTGTTCGTTGAACTTTCTTCAACATTGCTTTTTTCGTAATCTCAAAATCGATGCGTACACGATAAGCATTGTTGAAGCCGCTATTAATCCAAATTGATTCCTCCCCATACGGGATTGATTTTCCTCAATGGCCACAATGGCCAAACTCGTGCTGGTGATATAAACTGCGTTGAATAAGCGACGCCCTCTCGTCTCAGCCCGTCCGATGACATCGTACCTTATACTTCTTGCTTGCATAATCAAATCTCCTTAAAGGAATCGGTTGCTAGTGAACGTGCACTGTAGCTATTGTTTGTCACTATAGCTTTTTCAAGACTTAGACATTGAGATGGCACCATGATTCTAGTACGACTCATCAAAGTGCAAGGTCGCTGCTGATGGCAGCGCATTACACCTCATTCACAAGTGGGAGAGGGAGAGCGCTACGTGGTCCAGTGACTATGGGTATACGGGAGAGGTTCAGGGATATAGGTGACATGAATTATATAACACATGGGACAAATAACAAATAGCTTTTTCAGTCTCCCTAAAAGTGTGAAATGATGTAGAGAAACAAGGCGCAAATACTCTATCGCTTTTTTTTTGATTTTGGTGATACTGTGCTCTATTTCTTACCTTCCAGTGAAATTGTACAACTCTACCTACACTAGCATTTTATTGAGTCTTCTCATATGCCACTAAAGCAATACAGGCGAAATTTCTTAACTAGGAGTAATCAAAATTGCTTAACACGCTATCTAAAATATCACCAAAATCTGAACATATTTGTGTCACCTCTCAGGAAAAATTCAGTACCACGCTCCTGATTACCTAAAAGACTATGAATAGTGTTGCTAAGGATTTCAAATACTAGATTGAAAAAAATGCTTTGAAACTCGCGAAAGATTCAAATTTCATGTTTGTTACATGCAATATCGGTTACAGTAAAAACATGATAACATCCCAGAATTCTTTTTATTTGACCTCTCTCAGCGGTGGTGAGATGCGTGATGTGCAAAAACATTTGCATCTCTTGGGTTTCAAACCCACATTTCACCGTATTCGTGGGCGCGTAGTGCAACGGTTCGGCATTAGCAGAAATCTGGGTTCGAATCCCAGCTGTCGCGAATATTTTTGCACATCACTCTATATAATTGGGTGTAATGTAACATCTCAGGCTTATTTCCTTGAACAAAGTCCACAGTAACGCTTGTTATAGTGTATTGAATTTCGATTTACTTCGGACATCAGATGACGATAGATGCTATAAAGGATTTTTATGGTGCCAAAGGTGAAGGAACTGTGAACATCAATGGCGAACTGTACTGCAACCATGTGAACGGAATCTATGATGCGATGAAAAAAGTACACGGCATTGCTTCGTCGAAAGCGCGCTGTTATAGCAGGACGATGCTAAATCTTACACTGGAAAGAAAAACTAAGGAAAATTTTGATGTTATGTAACCAACCGACGTCCTGCTATACTCGGCCTACATTCCAAATGCTGTGTCATTCAACTATAGTCTTTCCGTTCAGTGGAACATTTCCTGCCTGAATAGCATTTGATTGAGTTGAAGATGCATGTCTAGTGTTTTTGATTCGGAGCCTAAGTAATGGCGATTTTGAGCAGGCGCGGAAGGAAGTTAGCAGCAGATGATCGTAGATGATGATGGTCTTTTTTCTGAAGAGTAATTACTGTTGTTCCTAATTTAGCCTATGCTTAAAATCCGATTTTTCAGCGGGTTTCAAGAAGCTTTTTCTTCAATTATTATTTTTTGGTTAACAAGTTCGGTGTTTATTGCTATGGTGGCAAGGCTTATAGGAAGACCTAATATGAAACTGCTGCGACTAAACCATCCGAATGTTGAGGTACTCGGTTTTCACCTGTCTTGCAGTCTTAACACCTCTTCCATTCGTTTGGTTCTCCTACAACTGTCGCTCATGATGTGGCCGGGTTCGTGTGCGGTTCAGTTACTGCTTGATAAGTAGTCTGTCTTACCCTTTCGTTGAACTCTCGCTGTGCGTCACTAAACGAGGGAATCCTAACATAGCCGTTCACTAGCGATTCATGGTCATGCATTCAAGTAGTTGCGGATCCTTGTTAATTAAAGATGATTTATGCATTTGAACCAACTAGTACCAAAGTATAGCAAAAGCTAACTCAGTGCAAAAGGAGAATAATCAGTCCGAAGTTAGAATCTCAATTTGTTGTTCCGTAACATCTGAGACGGTCAATGTAGTAGTCCAAATTGAAGTTCCATAACGACGAGAAAACCATGTGTATTTTACGCATTATGCTGGGAATGTAATATCATAGATGAGTAAAAAAACTGCTAAAAAGACACTAGCGAAAGAATATTTCGTACCACGTGATCTAAAAAATTTTTCATAAGTGTCAAATTTTTTTGATCAATAGAGCCCTCAAAAATTTTATAGGTTTCAAGTGCATTGACGTCTATTATTAAATCGGTAAACATTCCTTTGAAGGGATCTGTTTACATCTTGTTGTTTGTCTTTATTTGTCATTGAACATCAAATTCAACTGCAATGATGACACAGGTGGCAGAGCATTGATGAGAACAATTTCAACTAATTTTTTTTCCAACCGCGTTTAGCGGTGGCATAATATTGCGTATCTACAGCCAGTAGTGAAGTGATTTGAGAAACTTTGTAGAGCGGACAAATCCGAGTCGGCATTTTACCCTTTCCGAGGGCTCTTGCTAACCAGTGCATTACTGGCGCTCGTTTGCAAATACTCTTCCACTAACACAAATGTCATCGATCTGTCAGCAACTAACAGTCAATAGTTTGACCTAGCCATCTGATATCGGTATTGAACGCACTCACGCTGTCAAATTTTGGTTGAACTAGGACTCTTTTGATTAACCGGTTTTAGCGGTGGTGTGATGTTACAGATATGTATCCAATGATGTTTAGTGATTTAGAAAATTTGGAACAATGCACAATATTCGAACTCTCCTCTCATTCTTTCCGGGGTTGCACAATGAGCGCCGTCAATGCAATTGTCAGGTGGTTAGAGCCAGTATGTCATGTTTCGTTTCCTTCCTACGAATACAGTAATATTGATGTTAAGTATAAATCACACTAGTCGTACTTATCATAACAGTAAAGTGATATTATTAAGCTGCAATTTTCCCGGTCCAAACGAAATTATCTAGTCTAAAACCATTTTAGATGATTTGATGGCGAATATTTTGCTGAGCAAATGCTCAATAAGCATTTTTTCTTACCTTACTGACTCTAATCTCGTTCAGAATTCTTAATCTGGCTAGCCTTGTAAAGTCTGTTGTTAGAAGAGCGAATATTATTTCTACTCCCAAATTTGAGCTCAGTGATTGCGTTTTCTTGACTCAATAGCGACATGAGTCGTTCATGACTCAAAGTTAGCCAAAAATTCCAATTAAATGCAAGTTGAACGACAATGAATTTCTAATTTTATAAGTGCATGAGATTTGTTCGCTGTTTGAAGGGACGTATGTAGAATTGTTGAATCCGTTCAAGTTCACTATGATATTGTGGAACACTATGGTGTTGCGGACGCCGTTTTGTGTTTGTGGCTACTAAACTCTTTTCAAAAATTGAAATCTAGCTTAAATTCTCATTCAAATCCAAATTCCACAGTAGTCCGAAAATTGGATAAACTGAGGCCTCAACGCAATTTGAACTGACGTATTCGGTGGCTGTGCGTTATTTTTACGAGAGGAATTTTTTCATACCCCTGTCATCACCTTTTGTTAGTTATTAAGTATCTTTCGGACGAATTGTTGTGATTTGTTTAGTTTAAAAATGTATAGAAATGAGCGGTCTTTTAGTTGAGAATGCCAAATTCATCCTAAGCGTTTTGTCTGAAGAACCAGTAGTGTGGACTATGAGGAACCAACCGTTGTTCTATCACTTATCTACTAAACATGGAAGGGTAGAAACACTTAAGTGTTCAGAACCAAATTTTTAAGGTTACTGAGAAAAATTAGACCTTCTTGATGAGTGGCTGTGATGCTCGTGGGCGGTGCGCGTGGGCGGACGCCCTGTAGAGCGCCACAGCTAAGCTATCCTTGAGATTGCAAGGAGGCGTGCTCAGCGAGAATTCTACGACCTTCAAAGAGAAGGCGAATTAATGACAGAAGTGCTAGAAGCTGAGATTCGCACAGGAGAAAGAAAACGCTGTGGAGGTGGACCAATGAAGTGCTGAACTTTGAGAAATACTGTTTGCCCGAGAAAAGTGTCCGTGGATACTGTTCTAGCATTCCTTCGCATCGGTCAGTAGGCGTCAAGGGTTGTTGAGCCACAAGGTGCCAAGAAGTAGCGCGTGGGTAGATCGGCTTGTTCAAATAATGAAGGCAATCACCATCATTCGGCTTCGTGCTCCCAATAAAATGAACGAGTTGAGTCAAACCGACCACACTGGATCATCACCAAAGCATCACTGAGCCAATAGCTTCTTTCATAAAATCCTCTTCAAGTGGTAGTAGCGAAAAGTTAAGAGATGAATTCCCTTAACTCAATGAGAGTTCATATAGAGGCGCATTTTAGACAATTTTATGAGTAATAAATAACTTTGTCAGGTTGCATGTCGTTAACAGCAAAAAATACTAATACAGGAACATTTGGTAAGATGCAAAAATATCTTGTAAAGCACTTCAAACCACTTTGAAAACACTCCATAAAAGCTATCGCATTCCTTTCGTATTACAGATTGTAGGTTCATCAACAAATATGTCTAGTTGTAAGCTTCATGAATCATATATTCGGCGACACTATTGAGAGTTTTCAGACAACAATCAAAGGTCACAATGTATAACATAGAATGCCCAGTTTTTATCTTGAAAATCATCTTTTATCCACAACTACCAATCTTTGATTTGGCTATCGTCTAGGGCAATGTAAATCCAAAATAACCGCAATACTTTCGACCTAATCGGCAAAATCGTTTGAAGTACAGGCAACAGTAGTCATTTTAGGTAAACTTTTGGTAAATGCAACACGTAATTGCAATAATCTGTGTCTCTATGATAATGTACATCCCTTTTTATAGCTCCGTGACGTTCTCAGTCTCACAGGCTGTCTAAATGAAGAACGTTAACGTTGGTTTGCTATGCACATGATCTTTCTAAGAAACTGCGTGAGGTCGCTATCAATAACAGGGCATTAGTACTTTTGCTTTACTTCTGAATTTATAATGGGCGACCACCCCAGCTGCAGTCGCCGGGAACGATTTTGCTATTGACTTGTCCCTCAATCACATTAATAGAAATGCCTCACTGAACCGGTGAATTGCAAAAGACGACGATGTGTGTCTGCTTATTTCGTATACATTCTTTGGGCACGCACTTAATCTTCTGCCAATTCACTTCTTCAAATTTTCTTTTCATTCAGTGGCTTGGATTTGGCACTTCATTTTCCTCTAGGTCTGATTGTCGACACTGCCATAATTTTTGATCCTATAGATGATAGAAAGACAGTAACACGTTCGAGACATCAAGACTATGGAATTATTTCGCTAGAAAAAATCATGTGAGCAAAATAAGACGGGCCATTTTGATCCATAATGTGAACAAATCTAGTTTTATGTCTGGAAATGCTAGATATTTGCCAAACGCCATTGGAATCAATTACTGTTGGACGATTATAAATAATCGCAATTTTTGAGGACTAGACGTGAGCATTAATGTGGTTACGGCACTCCCATTTCAGCGAGATAGAAATAAAAGCGCGCGATGAATGCAAAACATAATTTGATTTCAGATGGTACAATGCTATAGAAAGGTCTTTCAGAAAATGAGTAAATACTGTGCACCCGCAAGACTGAAGCTTTCAAGAATCAGTAACACTCTTATGAAAAGCTCCTATCCAGCAAAAGAGGGTCATTTCCTCTTCCCAGTCTAACGGAAAAATATTGAGGCGATTCGGTAATATCGAGCGTCATATTATGAAGTGATCGTAATCTTTTCTTTCTATATAATGAGCATAAGTACAAATGAGATTGATAACAGTGGCAAATAGTTCGGCATACAGAGCAAGTTCATGCTGACTAGATAGGTGATTAACAGGCAGGAATTTATTGAAGTAATAATATAGTGATGATTATTGACATAAGGTGTGACTGTAAGCATTGTACAAGGATGGTTTAATACGTCATCGAGTGGTGATAGGAAATAGTGAAAATAAACGTCTGAGAATTGTTTTGTCGGCACTGGGGTGCTAAACTAAGAAGTGGTCGAATTTTCGCTACATTTATCACAACAGCTGTTTATCTAATGGATGTGTTCTAATCACAGTAATGGTTGCGTCTACACCTCAAAACTGCTATTTTTAAGAACAGTTCAACAGCATTTAATCCAATGGCAATTGACAAATATTCAGCATTTGCAAGACATTAAACTAGATTTGTCCACATTATGGATTCATCGACCCCGTCTTGTTTTGTTCGTGTAATTTTTCTAACAAGACAATTTCAAAGTCTTTTCGATATCCTCAGCGCATTAGTATAAATCTATCACCTATATCACCAAAAAATATGGCAGTGCCGTGAACTAGAGGTAAATGAAATGCCAAATCTAAAGTGAACTGAAAGAGAACAAAATTTGAAGAAGTGAATTTGCAGAAGGTTAACTGGGCGCCCTAAGATTATATATAAAATAAGCAGACACACGTTGTCATCTTTTGCAATTTACCGGTTCAGTGAAGCATTCCTATTAATGTGATTGAGCGACGATTCAACAGCAAAATTGTTTTCAGCGACTGCAGCTGAGTGGTCCATCATAAATTCAGAGGTATGGCAAAGGTGCGATTGCCCTGTTAATGAAAGTGACCTCAGGCTATGTCTTAGAATGATCTTGCGCACAGCAAAATCTTCCTAAATAACTCAGATAGTTCTTGATCGACGCAAACGTTAACACTTTCCAGTAAAGAAGCTTGTGGGACTGAGAAGGTCGCAATGCTATCGAAGAGGATTTGCATAATCATACACAGACATATTATTCCAGATACATGTTGCACTTACTGCAAGTTTACCTGACATGACCACTTTTGCCTGCATTTCAAACAATTTTTTCGATTAGTGCTTTATCGAAAGTGCTCGGTATTTGTGGATTTACACTGCCCTAGACGATAGCCAGATCACAGAATAGTAGCTCTGGATAAAGATGATTTTCAAGATGTAAACTGAGATCCTATCCTATGCATTGCGAGCTATGAGTTTCATCTGAAATCTATATTAGCCTTATTAAATGTATGATTTATGAAAATTACAACTAGAGATAATTGATGACAAACCCAGAATCCATAATTCGGGAAGAAAGCGACAGTTTTTTAGGGTGCTTTCAAGGTGATTTGAAGTGTTTTACGAGATACTTTTGCATCTAACCAAACCTTCCTGTACTAGTATTTTCCACTGTTAACGACATACAACTTGACGAATATATATTTATTACTCATAAAATTGTCTAAAATGTGTCTATATGTGATATCGCTTTAAGTTGAGGAGGCACCTAATCAACTTGAATACATATATCCGACAAATGTCCTTGAATAAGCCACTTTCCTAACTTTTCGCTACTACCACTTTGAAAGGATTATTCATGAAGCACACTATTAACTCAGTGCCGCTTCGGCGGTGATTCACTATGGTTGGTTTTAGTCAACTTGTCCATTTTATTAGGAGCAAGAAGCCTAATGATTTTGCTCACATTTATTCCTTGAACAAGCCAACTCACCCATGCGCTACTTCTTCTCAGCTTGTGGTTCAACAAACCTTTCAGTCGTTCGTGGTGAGGAGTTGTTGCCAGGCCTCTCTGGGATAAAGTGGCATCCTCTGATCTACACGGAAACGCCTTAACACCACTATCTCAGGATCCAGCAAAGTATCAACTGGATCATCAATTCAACGACAGTGTGATCGAAGAAAAACGAATTTTCAAGCAGAAGGCAACATCATGGGACGAAAAATGTTCTGAGGCCTGCCGGCGGATATGGATCAATGCTAGGATAGTATCCACAGAGAATTCTCTCTAACAAACAATAATATAATTTGTCTCATTATTTAGCACTTGATTAATCCGTCTTCATAGAGATTTCATTTTCACTGTAAATATAACAGTACTTCTAGCATTTGTGTCATTCTGTCGTCCTCTTTTTGAACCTCGTAGAATGCTCATTGTGGACGTCTCCTTGCAATCTACGACGATAGACTAGCTGTGGCGATCCATTTGGCGATCGCTGTTGACTGCCGGAAATGGACCAAATCATTGTTATACGCAAAAGAAGAAATAAGCAAATCTCTCTTGGCCTTATCGATCTTTGAGAGATGCGTCAGCTATGCGATTCCACCAAATCTCGTTCAGCATTTCTGATTGCATGTCTGATACTTACAGTGACTCACGGTGGTCTATTGATCTATAAATCCAGTGTAGACAAATATACTACCAGTCCGTCCGGCTCAAAAGAGTGGAAGTCTTAGTGGACACTGTGCTCAGGATCGTACCATTGCCCACGTGTATGTCACAGGACACCTTTGACCAATATGTGACACGAACCCATAGTGCTCATAGTATTGAGCTAAGGTATGTTAAACTGCAAGAGCGTTGGCAGTTCGAGTAGTGTGTGTCATTCCTGCCAAAGTTTGGCATTGAAGGCAAAGGACCCATAGATATAGATTGGAATCTGTGAAAAATTGCGGTGGGTCTTATGACCTTTTGACAGCTCGAACGAGATACCATGTAATGGTCTTTATGGCGTTCAAGCCATTACAACGTTTCACGTGGGAAAGGAGACGATCACAGAAATGCTTTGTGTCATGAATAGCAGTCACGTCTTACGTTCTTTTCGTTACTGGCAAACTCACTGCAGCCGAAACATTTTTTCTTTTCTTTTCTTTACAGGTATCAAAAGATTAAAAGTTTTCGAAATAGTGCTTTTTGTTTTTACTTTGATCGAATAGGCAGGAAATAGTACAGTACTATAAAACACTTCATTGATGCTTTCTTTCTTATTCTTCATATTTCCAGAGTTTTTGAAGCTAGGAGAGCAAATAATCTCAACGGAGCATATTACAGCTGAGTAAGCTGAGCTACCGGCTATACTGAATACGAGGTTTGAAAGCAGTCGATGCGATGAATCTCTACATATTCGCTGTCATTCATAATTCGTCTACTGTAAAAATGGTGATAAGACAGTATTACGTGCTACCGCCATAAATAACGTTTCTACATCCATGATATAAAGTAGAGTTCAGTGTGGGGAGTGGGTCGCTAGTGAATGGGGACACCTTCAAAACGTAAGTATAAACCTCGGAAAGACTCTAAACATTCTCACAAACTATTTTACATGGCATATATCCTAGACACTGTTTGTATAGCTCTTTTTCTATTAAACTGCACCATCCTTTATATTCAGTTGTATTCCAAATCACGTTTAAATCATGTGCTTTGACTTAATAATGTCAGTAATTTGAATGGCCAAAAGTAATTTTCCCTAGCGTTATTTGCTAGCTGTTGTTTATCGCTTTGTGATCTTGTGATTTCCCTATAGCCTCTATGATCTCTCCAAAGATCATGCCATATTTCCGCATTTGAATGTTATCAGCTTTCAAATGAAGATTTCCAACTGAATGGACTCATATTTTTTCACGGTCTTCGTTCATTGCTAAGTTTGAATATGGTGCACGTGATGCAGTGTTCACTCTTTTCAGCATCTTCCTCAAAGCGATAAAAAGGATAATGAATAAATTTTCGGCGTTGATCAATCCCTGAGGCATGCGCCATGCATTCGTTGGTAATTTTCACCCTCGCTTAAGGTCACTGAATGCATATCTGGCCTTAACATTGACTCGCGTTGGATTTCCGCTGTTGCTTATCCTCCCAGGCACGTTGTCGACCAATCCGATCTCAGTTTGCCAACCCCGGAAAGATATGTGGCTTCCTGAGCCATGAGATTGAGATCTAACCATCACCTTGTGTGAGACGTAGAGCACTTCTAACCATAGTGCGGCATGCGCTCTTTTCGAAGCGATAGTGGTGGTAATACGTACAAGTAATGTGATTTTAGAAGTTCGACATCCTTTGTCCATTTACATCACTAGCTGCCAGTAGATATGCTTGACATAGGTCAACCTTTAGCACTCTTATTCTCTTCATTCTATCATCGACTACTCTAATTCAGAAGGCCGCCAATTTATGCATCATTATTACTGTGTTGCTAGTGGAGAATCAGAGAATGTTTACTGTCTCGTTAGTAGAGAGTCAGAGAATAGCATAATGTTCGAATACTTGGAAAGCAGCTCAAAATGGTGCCATGTGAGGCAGCTGTTGTTGCAATCGGTCAAGCATTCAGTGCATAAAACAAAAGATCTTTGACGTAGTTGATGCATTAACACACGGCTCATCTGCGTGTTGACGCAGGTTCTTGATAAAGCTAAAACCAACTCAAAATCAAGATAACATTCAAAAAAATTATGTATGCTCCTGATATAACAAAATCATCTCTTCAAGCCTCTTATCATCTCAACTTTTCGAGCACTTCAGCCAAGGAGGAAAACGCTGAAGCTAACGATGATTAGGCAACGACACGATTAAGTGAGAAGACTAAATAAAGCAGTATAGGTTCAACGAATTTTGTTAGGAGTGCCAGCAAAAGATGAACATAAAGTCGAAAGCGATAACGTTTTGGAAGATCGCAGAATGTAAGTATAGGTATAGATTTTGAATAGGGATGAAAAAGCCCAACTGTAAAGATGACAGTTCAATGCTCGTTTCAGTTCGTTTCACAATTATCGTATTGTATCAGCACCTTCCAAACTAAACATGCGATTCATTTTGCACGATAAAAAAAAAACAGAATCGAGAGAGTCGCATCTCCAATTCTGTCAAGTGCTCTTCAACATTTAGCAACCCTCAGATCAGCCGTCCTCATGCGTGTTCTGTTAAAGTTAATGAAAAAAATTTATCCGGCCAATAATTCAATGTCACTGTTGATTTCGCAGTGATTATCTGTAGTTGACTTTTCCAAATTTTGTTCTTTCTCAAATTAAATCGCTGATGATGAATACGTTGCTACCAATAAATACCTCATCATGGATGAGATTCAGTTGTAGAAGGGGAGTATACAAACTTCACTACCGCAGCAACGATGTCATGCTCGAAATTGCATTTCGGTCGTACAGGTAACAATGCATATTGAAAAAACATCGTCTGACTGCTTAAACGACTTCTTAAACTACTTAGGTGAAAGAACTACAATGAACACAAAAGTGACGGCAAAAATAATGACACCATGATTCTTAGCAAACGACTTATTAAACAAAGCTTTGGGACTTTCTCTACGTCTGAAAAATGTTGTTTCCACCGGTGAAGTGCATGAATACGATTATAAATGTACTGCAAAAAAGTAGCAAAAATTTTGTGCGATACGCAATTAGATGCAGTCATTGCGTCTATAGTGTTGTTCTGGGTCAACACATACTTTTTGTGGGATTTTTAACACCTGAATAGGAGTGCATTGCTAAACCCATTTGAACTGCGAGAATAATATGAATCACTTTTGTTTACTATGGAATATAATTGAGGAGTAAGAGCAATGTTTTTTTTGTGGCTACAGTGCGCCTTCCGTCTATCACCTGAAAGCTACTGAGATATCATTTTCACATGCAAGAAGCGCTTAACATTACCTTAATGACCATTTATCTTATACTCTGTACAATTATTTCAAACTTTCATATAACCGCGTTCTACTGGTTCTCAAAACTACTCAAAGCGGAAGGTAAGGCAATCATGTTTTAGAGTCTACAGCATGGTCCGTTTGATGGTTTTATCGCCCTGCGGCACGCGTGAATATTTCGCCCTCGTTTTCCTATGATGGAGATTACTCCGGCGGAATCAACTGATCCCGAAAGGCACCGTGTAACTGACAAAATTGTGGCGTGAAACGTGTGTTTTGCACTGTATAAGTACCATAATAAACCTCATGAAAGCTTAAAATATGTTATCAGATAACAAATGACCCATTCTAGTACTAGAAATCATTTCATTGTTGTGAAACATGATTAATGATTTTTTTTTCATTGAGCAAGTATGACTTGCAAATATCTCTTGGCAGCGTATCCGATATCAATGGCGCGCAATTTTCGTTCTTCAACAAAGATTTTTTCCTTGATCAACCAGAAAGAGCCAGTGGTTATTTCACCGTTGGGTGGTCGAAATTTCATAGTCGCTTCGTCTATGTAAGGAGTAGATCCTCGAGTAACCGACTAAACGAAAAAGCGCCGTGCATCTGGCGAGGTTGTTCAACCATAACACTTGTCTTACACTATATAAAAGCCCATAACAGACCTCATGGAAAGTTGCGAACATCATTAGATTCTACTGTTGATAAGAGAAGTCTCGAAATAGTCGATTGATAAGTATGGTTGCATATTCCCATAACGACCGTTCTTCATACAATCGCTAGTCAAGTACCAACGAACAACTGATGTGCCTTGGGTGTAAACAGTTCTTTATCGAATTCTCTGTGTAAGGGATAGATCCTCAAAGAATGGCTCCTTTAAACTGATAAGACTGTAAGGCCGAAGCACGTGTCGTGCATTGTACAACTGTCTATGACACATCTCACAACACTCTCAGAAGATATTACTAAAATATTTATGGCTTTGTTACTTTCAGACACTTTAGTGACTTTCGGGAATTG
Organism: Parelaphostrongylus tenuis; assembly: GCA_019055375.1. Lineage (NCBI taxonomy): Eukaryota > Metazoa > Nematoda > Chromadorea > Rhabditida > Metastrongylidae > Parelaphostrongylus > Parelaphostrongylus tenuis. Next base: position 218,990 of record JAHQIW010003028.1, read on the forward strand.
TATGAGGTGCGAGGATATCGAAACCAAAAGATTCACGTCGCAATATATGTTTTCAGAGGTGGCGAATTGGGATCAGACTGGTCTAAGACTTGCCTGAGAGGATAAGCAGCAGTGATTCGATATGGCGCGAGGCCACCGTGAGTCATTTTAAAGGACAGATATGCTTTCAACCACCTAGAACGAAGTACAAATTGAAGGCGAATGCCGCCATCTCTCAGAGAATGACCAACGCGGCGAGCTTTATCCTTTCATCCTTTTACCCACAAATCGGAGAAAGTATTCATTCACATTCCTTCAGGTGTTTGAACAGATTTGACGCATTACTCTGGTGTAGAAGTTAGCATACGCACCAAATATTTCTTCCTAATTGTAGTATAGTACTGAATTTCGCTGACGATTGCCAATATACCAGAAGTCATATACAAGCGCTCAAAAAAGAAATGAAAAGGATTTGGTCGAGATTAAGAGAAGAAGTCAAAAACTATTCAGAGAAAGGAGTTCGTCGTGTTCTGGGTTTCATTCTTTAAACGTTCAAATTTTTGTTTCTCACAATTCCACAGTGTAATTTTCCTAGAGAGCATTTGAGCGAGCACACTACATTTTTTAGAAAGAATGCTTTTGTAATTGCCTCTCAAAAATGTAGAAATAGAGTGAAAAATGTAAAAAATTTTGAGACACGAATTCACCTTTTAAACAGTGCGAATTGCATACTTATTTTACGCATCTCTATCTCATCTATTTCAATTTTTTACCTTCCGTTCGATAACTGGGTTTGGCACGGCACACTCTTGTTTAGTAAATGGGGTGCACTCCGATAGGGATGTTTCAGTTTTCTGATATAACGTAGGTTTTTATTCTTGCTAAAGGAAGTTTAATTAACACAAGATAGTAGAATATTGAAGAAGAGGCTTCAGCGAGGCAATCGGTAGCAGATGCAATGTCAATACTCCATCTGAATACCCGCGCTTCTCAAGAAGAAAAGCAAATGCATACGACAGGGACTCATTTCGAACTACTGTCCAACGTTTTTTTTCCTCATTATATTTGTTCATACTTCAACGAAATTAATCTCTTATTTCGTATGCCATTAACAAATAACCCCCATACATTATCTCAAACGAATAAAGAGTTCAATGAGAAGGTATACTATCATTTTGTACCTTTGAGAACAAATATTGCGACATTGATCTTTTGGTTTCGATATCCTCGCACTTCACACAATACCCAAAAGTCACTGAAGCGTCTGAAAGTAACAAAGCTATAAATATTTTGATGAAATATTCTGAGACGGTTGTGAGGTGTGTCATAGACAGCTATACAATGCACGACACGTGCTTCGGCCTTACAGTCTCGTCAGTTTAACGGAGCCATTCTTCGAGGACCTATCCCTTACACAGAGAATTCGACAAGGAACTGTTTGCACCCAACGCACACCAGTTCTTTGAGGGGAACTTGACTAGCGATTGTATGAAGAACGGTTGTTATGGGAATATGCATCCATACTTATCAATCGACTATTTCGAGACTTTTCTTAACAACAGTAGAATCCAATGATGTTTTCGCAGCTTTCCATGAGGTCTGTTATGGGCACTTATAAAGTGTAAAACATGTGTTTCGGTTGAACAACCTCGCCAGATGCACGGCGCCTTTTCGTTTAGTCGGTTACTCGGGGATCTACTCCTTACACAGACGAAGCCACGATGAAATTTCGACCACCCAACGGTGAAGTGACCACTGGTTCTCTCTGGTTGATCAAGGAAAAAATCTTTGTTAAAGAGCGAAAATTGCGCGCCACTGGTATCGGATACGCTGCCAAGAGATATTTGCAAGTCATACTTGCTCAATGAAAAAAAAATCATTAATCATGTTTCACAACAATGAAATGATTTCTAGTACTTAGAATGGGTCATTTGTTATCTGATAACATATTTTAAGCTTTCATGAGGTTTATTATGGTACTTATACAGTGCAAAACACACGTTATCACGCCACAATTTTGTCAGTTACACGGTGCCTTTCGGGATCAGTTGATTCCGCCGGAGTAATCTCCATCATAGGAAAACGAGGGCGAATTATTCACGCGTGCCGCAGGGCGATAAAACCATCAAACGGACCATGCTGTAGACTCTAAAACATGATTGCCTTACCTTCCGCTTTGAGTAGTTTTGAGAACCAGTAGAACGCGGTTTATGAAATTTCGAAATAATTGTACAGAGTATAAGATAAATGGTCATTAAGGTAATGTTAAGCGTTTCTTGCATGTAAAAATGAAATTCCCAAAAAAAGTATGTGTTGACCCAGAACAACACTATAGACCGCTATCGCACAAAATTTTTGCTACTTTTTTGCAGTACATTTATAATCGTATTCATGCACTTTACCGGTGGAAACAACATTTTTCAGACGTAGAAAAGTCCCAAAGCTTTGTTTAATAAGTCGTTTGCTAAGAATCATGGTGTCATTATTTTTGCCGTCACTTTTGTGTTCATTGTAGTTCTTTCACCTAAGTAGTTTAAGAAGTCGTTTAAGCAGTCAGACGATGTTTTTTCAATATGCATTGTTATCTGTACGACCGAAATGCAATTTCGAGTATGACATCTTTGCCGCGATAGTGAAGTTTGTATACTCCCCTTCTATAACTGAATCTCATCCATAATGAGGTATTTATTGGTAGCAACATATTCACCATCAGCGATTCAATTTCAGAAAGAACAAAATTTGGAAAATTCAACTACAGATCATCACTGCAAAATCAACAGTGACATTGAATTATTGGACGGATAAATTTTTTTTCATTAACTTTAACAGAACACGCATGAGGACGGCTGATCTGAGGGTTGCTAAATGTTGAAAAGCACTTGACAGGACTGGAGATGCGACTCTCTCGATTCTGTTTTTTTTCTATCGTACAACAATAAATCGCATGTTCCATTCGGAAGGTGCTGATACAATACGATAATTGTGAAACGAACTGAAACGAGCATTGAACTGTCATCTTTACAGTTGGGCTTTTTCATCCCTATTCATAGCTATACACTATACCTACATTCTGCGATCTTCCAAAACATGATCGCTTTCGACTTTATGTTCATCTTTTGCTGGCACTCCTAACAAAATTCGTTGAACCTATACTGCTTTATTTAGTCTTCTCACTTAATCGTGTCGTTGCCTAATCATCGTTAGCTTCAGCGTTTTCCTCCTTGGCTGAAGTGCTCGAAAAGTTGAGATGATAAGATGCTTGAAGAGATGATTTTGTTATATCAGGAGCATACATAATTTTTTTGAATGTTATCTTGATTCTGAGTTGATTTTAGCTTAATCGAGAGCCTGCGTCAACACGCAGATGAGCCGTGTGTTAATGCATCAACTACGTCAAAGATCTTTTTTTCATGCACTGAATGCTTAACCGATTCTGACAGCAGCTGCCTCACATAACACCATGTCGAGCTGCTTTCCAAGTATTCGAACATTATGCTATTTTCTAATTCTTTACTAGCGAGACAGTAAACAGTAGTATTCTCTACTAGCGAGACAGTGAGAATGATGCCTAAATTGGCGACCTTCTGAATTAGAGTAGTCGATGATAGAATGAAGAGAAGAAGAATGCCAAAGGTTGACCTATGTCAAACATATCCAGTCGCAGCTAGTGAGGTAAATGGACAAAGGATGCCGAACTTTTGATTTCACATGTACGTATTACCACCACTATCTCTTCGAAGAGTGCGCATGCCTCGCAATGGTTAGAAGTGCTCTGCGTTTCACACAAGGTCGATGGTTCGATCTCACTCTCATGACTCAGAAAGCCATTTATCCTTCCGGGGTTGGCAAACTGAGATCGGACTGGTCGACAACGTGCCTGGGAGGATAAGCAGCAGTATTCGGAAGAGCGAAAATGCAACGCGAGTCAGTGTTGAGGCCAGATATGCATTCAGTGACCTGAAACAAAGTTTAAAATTGAAAACGAATGCATGGCGCATCCCTCAAGGTTTGATAGCGCCGAGAATTTATTCATGATCCTGTTATCGCTTTGAGGAAGATGCTCAAAAGAGTGAACACTGCATCACGTGCACCATATTCAAACTTAGCAATGAACGAAGATCGTGAAAAAATATAAGTCCATTCTGTTGGAAATCTTTATTTGAAAGCTGATAACATTTAAATGCGGAAATATGGCATGATTTTTGGAGAGATCACAGAGGCTATAGGGGTAACATTTAGAGTAAAATCATATGCAAGATTGCAAAGCGATAAACAGCAGCAAGCAAATAACGCTAGGAAAAATTACTTTTGGCCATTCAAATTACTGACATCATTAAGTCAAAGCACATGATTTAAACGTGATGTGGAATACAACTGGATATAAAACAAGGTGCAGTTTATTAGGAAAAAAGCTATACAAACAGTATCTAGGATATATGCCATGTAAAATAGTCTGTGAGAATGTTTAGAGCTTTTCCGAGGTTGATACTTACATTTTGAAGGTGTCCCCATTTCACTAGCGGCCCACGCCCCACACTGAACTCTACTTCATATCATGGATGTAAAAACGTTATTTATGGTGGTAGCACGTAATACTGTCCTATCACCATTCTTACAGTAGATGAATTATGAATGACAATGAATATGTAGAGATTCATAGCATCGATTGCTTTTAAACCTCGCATTCAGTATGGCCGCTAGCTCAGCTTATTTAGCTGTGATATGCTCCGTTGGGATTATTTGCGCTCCAAACGGCAAAAACTCTGGAAGAGTGAAGAATAAGAAAAACATTTCGAAAGCATCAATGCAGTGCTTTTTAGTACTGTACTATTTTTTGCCAATTCGATCAAAATAAAAACAGAAAGCGGTATTTCGGAAACTTTCAATTTTTTGATATCTGTAATGAAAAGAAAGCAAAAAATGTTGCAGCTGAAGTGAGTATGTCAATAACGAAAAATAGTAAGACGTGACTGTCATTCATAACAAAGAGCATTCCTGTGATCGCTCCCTTCCCACGAAAAATTTTGTTATGGCCAAGAACGCCATGAAGACCATTACATGGTATCTCGTTCAAGCTGCCAAAAGGTCATAAGACCCACCGCATTTTTTTCACTGATTACAATCTATATCTATGGGTCCTTGGTCTTCAATGCCAAACTTTGGCAGGAATGACACTACACTCCTCGAACTGCCAACGCTCTTGCAGTTTGACATACCTTAGCTCAATACTATGAGCACTATGGGTGCGTGTCACGTATTGGTCAAAGGTGTCCTGCGACATACACGTGGGCAATGGTTCGATCCTGATCACAGTGTCCACTAAGACTACCATTCTTTTGAGGCGGACGGACTGGTAGTATATTTGTCTACACTGGATTTATAGATCAATAAACCACCGTGAGTCACTGTAAGTATCAGACATGCAATCAGAAATGCCGAACGAGATTTGTTGGAATCGCATAGCTGACGCATCTCTCAAAGATCGATAGGGCCAAGAAAGATTTGCTTATTTCTTCTTATGTGTATAACAATGATTTGGTTCATATCCGGCAGTCAACAAGATTCGCCAAGCGAAACGCCACAGCTGAGCTATCCTCGTATATTGCAAGGAGACGTGTACAATGAGCATTTTACGAGGTTCAAGAAGAAGACGAAAGAATGACACAAATGCTAGAAGTACTGTTATCCGCACAGTGAAAAAGAAAACTCTGTGAAGACGGATTAACCAAGTGGTAAATATTGAGATAAATTATCTTCTTGTTTTTCAGAGAGAATTCTCCGTGGCTACTATTGTAGCATTGATCCATATCCGCCGGCAGGCCTCAGAACATTTTTCGTCCCATGATTTTGCCTTTTGCTTAGAAATTCGTCTTTCTTCGATCACACTGTCGTTGAATTGATGATCCAGTTGATACTTTGTTGGATACTGAGGTGTGGTGTTAAGGCGTTCCCGCGTAGATCAGAGGATGCCACGTCATTCCAGAGAGGCCTGGCAACAACTCCTCAGCACGAATGACTGGAAGGTTTGTTGAGCAACAAGCTGCGAAAAGGTAGGAAAGCACCCTAAAAAACTATCGCTTTCTTCCCGTATTATGGATTCTAGGTTTGCCATCAATTATCTCTAGATGCAATCTTTATAAATCGTAAATTTAGTAAAACTATTGATAGATTTCAGATAACACTCATAAATCGCAATGCATAAGATATGATCTCAGTTTACATCTTGAAAATCGTCTTTATCCAGAGCTACTATTCTGTGAACTGGCTATCGTCTAGGGCAGTGTAAATCCACAAATACCGAGCACTTTCGATAAAGCACTAATCGAAAAAATTGTTTGAAATACAGGCAAAAGTGGTCATGTCAGGTAAACTTGCAGTAAGTGCAACATGCATCTGGATTAATATGTCTGTGTATGATTATGCAAATCCTCTTCGATAGCATTGCGACCATCTCAGTCTCACAAGCTTCTTAACTGAAGAGCGTTAACGTTTGCGACGATCAAGAACTATCTGAGTTATTTAAGAAGATTTTGCTGCGCACAAGATTATTCTAAGACATTGCCTGAGATCACTATCATTGACAGGGCAATCGCACCTTTGCTTTATCTCTGAATTTATGATGAGCGACCACTCAGCTGCAGCCGCTGAAAACGATTTTGATGTTGAATCGTCGCTCAATCACATTAATAGAAATGCTTCACTGAACCGGTAAATTGCAAAAGATGACAACGTGTGTCTGCTTATTTTATACATATTCTTAGGGCGCACAGTTAACCTTCTGCAAATTCACTTCTTCAAGTTTTGTTTTCTTCTTCTTCCTTTTAGATTTGGCATTTCATTTTCCTCTAGTTCACGGCACTGCCATACTTTTTGATGATATGAATGATAGATTTATACAATGCGCTCAGGATATCGAAAAGACTTCGCAATTGTTTTGTTAGAAAAATCACACGAACAATATAAGACAGGGTCAATGAACCCATAAAGTGCACAAATCTAATTTCATGCCTTGCAAATGATAGATATTTGTCAAACGTCATGGGAATTAATTGCTCTTAGACAAATTATTAAAAATAGCGGTTTTGAGTAGTAGACGTGATCATTACTGTGATTTGAGCACATCCATTAGATGAAGAGCTGTTGTGATAAATAAAGCGAAAATTCGACCACTTCTTAGTTTAGCACCCCAGTGCCGACAAAACAATTCTCAGACGTTTATTTCCACTATTTCCTATCACCATTCGATGATGTATCAAATCAACCTTGTACAATGCTTACAGTCACACCTTATGCTCATAATCACCACTATATTATTACTTCAATGAATTCCTGCCTGTTAATCACCTATCTAGTCAGCATGAACTTGCTCTGTATGCCGAACTATTTGCCACTGTTATCAATCTCATTTGCACTTATGCTCATATATAGAAAAAAAAGAATACGATCACTTCATAATATGACGCTCTATATTACCGAGTCGCCTCAATATTTTTCCGTTAGACTGGGAAGAGGAAATGACCCTCTTTTGCTGGATAGGAGCTTTTCATAAGAGTTTCACTAATCCTTTGAAAGCTTCAGTCTTGCGGGTGTACAGTATTTACTCATTTTCTGAAAGACCTTTCTATAGCATTGTACCATCTAAAATCAAATTATGTTTTGCATCCATCGCGCGCTTTTATTTCTATCTCGCTGAAATGGAAGTGCCGTAACCATATTAATGCACACTTCTAATCCTCAAAATTGAGATTATTTATAATCGTCCAACAGTATTTGATTCCAATGGCGTTTGGCAAATATCTAGCATTTCTAGACATAAAACTAGATTTGTTCACATTATGGATCGGTAGGGCCCGTCTTATTTTGCTCATATTATTTTTCTAGCGAAATAATTTTGAAGTCGTGATATCTCGAAGGTGTTAGTGCCTTTCTATCATCTATAAGATCAAAAATTATGGCAGTGTCGACAATTAGACCTGGAGGAAAATGAAGGGGGACAAATCTAAGCCACTGAATGAAAAGAAAATTTGGAGAAGTGAAATGGCAGAAGATTAAGTGAGTGCCCTAAGAATGTATACGAAATAAACAGACACACGTCGTCATCTTTTTGCAATTCACAGAGGGACATATCAATAGCAAAATCGTTTCCAGCGACTGCAGCTGGGGTGGTCGCCCATTATAAATTCAGAAGTAGAGCAAAAGTACGAATGCCCTGTTATTGATAGCGACCTCACGCAATGTCTTAGAAAGATCTTGTGCATAGCAAACGTTAACGTTCTTCATTTAGACAGCCTGTGGGACTGAGAACGTCACGGAGCTATAAAAAGGGATGTACATTATCATAGAGGCACACATTATTGCAATTACGTGTTGCATTTACCAAAAGTTTACCTAAAATGACTACTGTTGCCTGTACTTTAAACGATTTTGTCGAATAGGTTGAAAGTATTTCGGTTATTTTGGATTTACATTGCCCTAGACGATAGCCAAATCACAGAATAGTAGTTGTGGATAAAAGATGAAATTCAAGATAAAAATTGGGCATTCTATGTTATACATTGTGAGCTTTGATTGTTGTCTGAAAACTCTCAATAGTGTCGCCGTATATATGATTCATGAAGCTTACAACTAGACATATTTGCTGATAAACCTAAAATCTGTAATTTGAAAGGGATGCAATAGCTTTTATGGAGTGTTTTCAAAGTGGTTTAAAGTGCTTTACAAGATATTTTCCCATCTTACCAAACGTTCCTGCATTGATATTTTCTGCTGTTATTGACATGCAACCTGACAAATATATTCATTACTCATAACATTGTCTAAAATGCACCCGCCTCTATATGATCTCTCATTGAGTTAAGGAAATTCATCTCTTAACTTTTCGCTACTAGCACTTCAAGAGAATCTTTATGAAAGAAGTTATTGGCTCAGTGATGCTTCAGTGGTGATCCAGTGTGGTCGATTTGACTCAACTCGTTCATTTTATTGGGAGTAAGAAGCCGATTGATGGTGATCGCCTTCATTACTTAGACAATCCAACCTGCCCAAGCGCTACTTCTTTGCAGCTTGTGGCTCAACAAGCCTTGACGCCTACTGACCGATGCAAAGGAATACTAGAACAGTATCTACGGAGACTTCTCTCGGGCAAGCAGTATATTAATTTGTCTCAAATTTTAGCACTTCATTGGTCCGTCTTCATAGCGTTTTCTTTCACCGGTCTTCCCTTCCGAAATCTGACATGCCATATCGTCGACGAAGAACAGAACAACACCCGGTCCAGACAAGATTAGACCAGAACTTCTGAAGAATCTGCCGCCACTTCTCATCAACACTCTGGCTTGGCTCTTCACTTGCTACCTGTCAGAATGCGAAGTCCATACTCAGTGGAAAGCCAGCAAGACCGTTTTACTGTTCAAAAAGGGAGACCTTCACGACATAGGCAATTATCGCCCAATCTACTTGCTGTCCGTTGTCTATAAACTCTTTACTCGAGTCACCCTAAACAGTAATGACAGAACACTTGACGAAGGACAGCCATGCGAACAAGCAGGGTTCCGAAACGTTTTTAGTACCATAGACCACATACACACGATTAGAAGACTCATTGATGTTTCACGAGAGTACAAACAACCACTTGTCTCACTTTCATCGATCTGTAGAAAACCTTTGATTCAGTGGAAACAGAAGCCGTTATAGAGGCTGTGGATAACCAAGGGCGTCCCTACTCGGCACATAATGATCGTTCGTGAGCTTTATGAAGATTTCACGACCAGAATATCTCCATTCTACAACAATATCACCATTGACGGAAGAAGAGGGGTTCGACAAGGCGATACAATTTCGCCAACACTATTCACTGCCACCCTACAGAACGTCATGCAAACATTAGAATGGGACGATATGGGAGTGAAAATTGACGGTCGACAATTAAACCATTTCCGCTTTGCTGAAGATATCGTTCTCATAACACCGAACATCAGCCAAGCGGAACGAATGTCGACTGATTTCGATAACGCTTGTGAAAAGATTTGTCTTCAACTAAATCTAACAAAAACGATGTTCATTAGGAACGGATGGGTCTTGAATGCCCACATTTATGCTCAACGGAACGACAATCTCCGAATGCTCCAGTTATGTCTATCTAGGTCGTGAAATCAACATGATGAACGACCTAGCTCCAGAGTTGAGCAGGAGGAAACGAGCTGCTCGGGGAACGTTTAAAAGCATCGAAGATATAGTGAAGAGAACGAAGAACATCCGACTCCATACCCACCTTTTCGACTCGACAATTATCCCTGCTAACGTATGCAGCAGAAACCTGGTCGCTACGTAAGCAGTATGAAAGATCACTTGGCGTTATCGAACGCGCAGTCGAAAGGTCGATGCTAGGAGTATCCCGTATCTGGCAAATGAGAGAAAGGATCCAAAGTTCCGACCTACGTCAACGATCGCAAATCAGAGACGCCATTCTACACGCCAGGATATCGAAAATAAGGTGGGCCGGACACGTTATGCGCTTTAACGACAACCGGTGGATGAGAGCCGTTAACCGACTGGATTCCTCGAAACAAAAATGGAAGAGTTGCTGTTACCCGCCCGAGTCACTCGACGATCAACTGGACGACAGGTGATACGACAGGTGACAGGTGATAAGTATAGCTCGCGAATGGAGCGTGCAACTGGAGCGTGATTGTAGAGTGCAAAAAAATTCTGTGGTCAGCATTTAATGAGTTGCTCAATTTGGGTAGACGAAATCACAATAGTTGCCTTCTAATCTTCATATACTCCCGTCTCATACCATACCCATGAGAGACCGCTTCTTATAACAATTAGAAGTCACTGAATGCTTGTCAAAAGTGGTGTAAACACAGTATGCAATGCCAGATCATGGACGCAGAGAGCTTCGACGCCGACAGTGCTCTCCAAGTCGCTCTCATCAGTCACGCTGACTTACGTGCATCGGAAATGGTGCGCGCAATCTCAAATGAGACAATAATCATTAGAGGCTATTGAGTGTAAATGTGATCTTAAACAGTGAGTGGTCAACCGATGTATCACGTCAGCGCTGCTATCCTCCCAGATATGCATGAAAACAACTTGCCGGCTGTGGAGAGACAGAAAGCTCGATGAGACTGAAACTCAGGGTCTGTCCAGGGATCACGCGTTTGATGCTATGCACTTCTAGTTGCTGTGCGACACGGGCCTTTGGCCTCATAAAAAAAACATGTAGTAGTTCTGGTGTACTCCTTGTTTCGTACTCGTATAAGAAACTGTTGAACTCAGTGATCAGCAAGTTTACAGATGATATAGGTGATAACACACTTCATATGGACTATGTTGTCAACCTACGACTATCATGCCGGTTCACTCGCCAGAATTGAAAATTATCTTTAGTCATTTGACTTTGCTCTGGCCACGCATCTTAAGCTTACAAGGTTTCAAATGGCAATACTATGATGGGCAAAATTATTATTAGGCGTAAAGAGGCATATTCCACTTGCTAGAAACTACTTCATATTCATGATACTGTCATGTTTCATGCGAATTTCATATATTATTCTGTGGTCTATTCTCTATGTTGTGTAAAATCATTTTATGTTATGCTATAGTTCTGGTGTACTAACAGATCATATACCTCTCTAGTGTTGACAATTCTCATCAAACAATGTTGAGGAGACATAGTGGAGCGCGACAAGTGATAATGACAAAAACTATGACCACTTATAAAAAGGTGAGCAGCTAAACTGAGCACTTACCGTTCGAAGTGGTTTATTTCCTTGAACGCAACCTGGTTGTTTGCAACGAGGTGGTCGAGCATACTTTGTCATCTGGAAGCTTCTCAAAATAGATGATCGTGACTGCAACGTCCGTGGAACTAGTAATTATCTAATAAAGTCCTTCACCTAAAAAAAACTTGGAATTATCTATGCTGAGGGAGAGTTAGACATGTCTTTACAGAAGTCAAGACAGTGGACTTATAGTCGTTAGTGAACCTGCTCAACTATATACAGCTTGCTATATACCTGCTTCACCACAAGGAACGTCGAGACAATGTACCATGTTTTGAGTAATTCATATAAAACATATATTTAGGCAAATATTGTGCAATTTGAGTGCGCGCGTGGCTCAGTTGTTGGAAGTACTTTGAGCTATATTCGTGGTCGTTGATTAGATCGAGCCTCCCTGGCTCTTCAAGCCTTTCATCTCTTCAAGATCGGCAGAGTGCTTCCAGTGTTGATGGAATCGAGTGCACGGCATATCGTTTAGAAATAATTGACGCTGAGAGCCTTTGTACTTTAATTGGGCGATTTTGATATCAGCCGATAACGACGCTCATTTATCTCTAGGAATCACTTTTCAACTAATTAACCGATTTCAGATGAATAGATGGTATAATTGGCTCGTGAGAAGTCAGGCTATCAGCTACGAAGGAATCACATCCTACTGCATTTTGCTCTATCCACGGAAGATTAATAAGCCACAAAAACTAGAGAAATGACAGGTTAAAACCTTTGGTGAAAAGGTGTGCAGTGCTGTCGGAACAACTGTGATAAGAATTTAACTTGCAGGGCACTAATGATCACCTGGTAATGAGCCAACATACTCAAACATCAAGACTGTGGTAGTGATTCGGTGAGAATTGACAATTTTCAAAGCGTGAAGAAACGGATTTCTGATATTATACAAAAAGACGCGACATATACAGAGTGACTGGAATGTGTCGGCAAATAAAATGACGTTGCTAAGAATTATCAACAAAGTGTTTTCATGATATCCATCGTCGGAATTGAACCTATTTGCAGCAGGTATATCAACTTTCGCTTCTCAATCATGCTTAAACAATCCTGTCGGTCCACAAAGGACGGTCGTATTGAGAAAGATAATCTGATGATTGCTACGCAGTGCATAAACACTGCTCATTGAAGTATCTGAGAAACTTCGATTGTAGGAGTTCTCAGCTTGAGAACTGTGCCTTGTCGGGCCACTAAAAGAAGTAAAAAGAGGAGAATGGTGGCATTAATATACCAGCACTCATTTTCAATGCAAACTTCTCTAGAGTTGGGGCAAAATCTTCGTAGATGGACTCGCATTCGGTTTTAGCTCAGGCACTAAACATGACTTCTATCAAAATTCAACTATACCAAACAAGGGCCACTAACGTTCGGGTGTGGTGTGCCGGTGTGAAACAGGAGGTGGCTGGACTGGACAGATGACTGTTGTCATCGTCATTGGATCGTTTGGAGGGCGTTGAAGATCAGTCGCATGAACGCTGAAAAATACAACTGCACGGCTGCAAATTTACACAAAATCCTAAAGAGTCCTCCAAGGGTATGATAGGAAAATTTGAGACGAAATCATGATATGCACTTGTTTTTTACACTGGTGAGCGAAATATTCTGAAAAAATTTTGGCTCATCAACCGGAAAGATCGAAAGTTACATCAATTTTTATGAAGTGCACATCACAGTCTTGTTAGAAGCCTACGTCTTCCATCACCCACTCACTCTAACAGCTCGTTGTGCACTGCAGACTGTTAGTTTTAGTTAATTTATTGTTGTTGTTGGCATTCCGTCTACAGTTGACTAGCCACATTTGATGGAAGGAGTAAATTTTAAGATCATAAAAAACCTCGATTGTGAAATTCCACCGAGAGTGTGCAGATCATCGGATGTGGATGTCTGCATTGGACACGCTAGCCTAATATCAGTCGTTGACAAAGACAACATTGAAGTGGGAACCAAATGATTTGACGACTTTGCCTAAAAAATAAGATTTCTTAAGATTCAAATGTTTGATACGTATTGCATGCGAAAACAAGCTACAGTATTTGTTTGTGATTTTGAAATACTTTTGGGCTAAATTTGGTTTTTCAAGTGCTTAATTATCAGAGTGGTCGACTGTCATTGATAACTATCACAGTACATAATAATGGGGTTTCCAATCAAGTCATCGGAGTGGAGAACGTAGACTAGTGGTTGTTACGTGGTTCTTCTTCTGGCCATTTATTTTTCCGTCTTCCCAATTCTTTTTTCACTCACTGCGCGTATCACGGTGATCCTAACATCCAAATCGTTCTTACATTTTTTTGTGAGCGTCTTAAATTACTGTCCGAGCACGTCTTACAAACTCGAAGATAGTCGCCTGGCTGTGGCTTCTATAGGGGTTTCGATGTTGACTGCCGGTGAGTATTGGGGAAAGGGGTTTACTCTGGGAGCGCCACAAACAGCATCACCACCACTCGACCACGCCATCGGCCCCAATCCCATAGTCCTCTGTGAGAACTTGAGAAATTTGTTTTGCAAATAGGCTATATGGAAGTGATACGGATAGAGCGTGTTGGTCTACTCATGGTTTCATAGCAGTGATTTTCGTGTTTTATACGAAGACGTATCAGATTGCGAAGCTCTCATCGCTCTCAGGCTTTCAGTAATGAAATTTCGATATTAATGAAAAAACAAAGTGTTTCCAGTATAAGCAGGACGATGAGAGCCAGTCTATTATGCGACAAACTACGTTCAAGTGAAATTCTTGATGACAAAGTAGAAATTGTGCCCATCATTAACTGCAAATTACGTCAATTTTACCGACGATGTGAAGTTACTACAATGATTGAATTCTGTGCAATAGCATACTCTTGGTGCCGAGCAAGATTGTAATGGAACAATCATGTCTGATGAGCTGTACCTTGCCGTCTCATCACTTGCACCAGCTCCTGCACAATTTCTGAAAAACAATCGTCCATTCGTCTCAACAGTTTCGTAGAAATAGCCGTGAACCATACAGACAAAGCCGACGTTCGCTGAATTTTTCATTCTTTCGCTTTCGTTTTTCTCGTGCTGTTCTGAATCGTTTTTCATCAAAATATCCGTATTGCAGAGAATATCGTCCAGATTCTGGGCGCTCAGGCCATTTCTGCAAAATATCTCTCGACATCTAGATCCATTTTGTCCAAATATAGGCCAAATATTTCAAATCTTTGTCAGATAATGTCGTAACAATTGCAAACCTGTTGCGTTCTGCTTCGAAGTTCTCCACTGCTAAGATCTTCCAGTACTGAATAGTCAGGCGGAGAAAGTGTGACCTAAATATATCTCACGTAAAGAGGTGGATTCCTTGAGTCCAACTTCCAGAACAGGCTTATACCAAAATGTGCTCACCTCAGTACCATCGAGTGAACTCGAATCGTGTGAGCTCATTAGACCACCCAGCCGAAACACTTTGTAGAAATAAGCCACATCGCAATGCACTTCCACAATCAGAGTATGATTTACTAGTTTGATACTGATTTCAAAACATTACTGATTACGACGTCAGAATTTATCACCGCTACTTGATCAAAACTACTTTAATAAAGAGGGTGAACAGCGTAAATTCAACAGATCAGTATTCTTTCTTAGAATGACGTGAATATAACAGAACAGAAACATTGCAAATAGAATTCTTGAAAAAAGTGCTATTTATCGCAACCATTATTTTATTTCTCAATAGATTTGTTCATCAAATGTGCTATCTCTAAGATAATATTTACCCGTATTTACATTTTATGTCTAATCAGAAGAACGGGTCGATGCTTTTCTATCAAAATTTATGAAACTTTAGAGCAAACAGTTCACTTCTAAGTGTTAATGCATGTGTTGTACCACAAACGCTTCAGACTCTCGGAACTCATTTTGAAGTTTTCAAATTCAATAAAGTGAAGTAACTATTGAATATTTCATGGTGTATTTTGTTGTTGAAGAAGTGTCATCTATTGATTTTCTAACTGCTTTGAAATAAGGCACTTTGATCCTAGAAGGGTCTGAAAAGGCCACTGTAACCAAAAACAATGCCATTTTAATATAGCATCTAATTTTACAGGAATGTGCCTGTATATGGAATAAAGTAAATAAAGAGACTGCCAAGGTCGAAACACGTGTACCGGCTTTATAAGCCAACCCTTATACAACAGACCACATGCGTGGCTTGATAATAATCATTATCAGGCATACTGAAATTTGAGAGTGGTCTCAAGAAAACACTCGAAACGGAAGATATAACATAATTGGCAATACCAGTCAATCAATCGAATGTAAAATACCGTCGAATCAGTGATATTTCCACCTAATGGCACATGTAAAAAGTTCGTCGTAGACATCGGAACAAAAAGAAGTAAATAAACTTATAACTATTGAAGTTTCCGTCTGGTTGCAGCTTTCTTTTCGAGTAGCTGATGGCACGACGATCTCGTCAACGAACCATAAAAGTTTGTGTTTTTTCAAAGTTAAGAGATTCAGTCATTAATGTACGGCTCTTGCCTTCTCATCATCAAGTTTCCCTTACTATTCTAGTTTCAGCTGGACATATTGTCGAAGAGTCGCAGCTTTTTCAACGTCTCAACACATCGAAAGTGTTGTTTCTTGATCTTGTTAAACGATATTTGTAAACATTTGTGGTTGGCTCCGACTCCTCCAGTGGCCCAGACATCTGGTGAAGGTGTATATTTAAAATGATGATATCGACTACTGCGTTCATGTCATCAAAAATCATCGTTGCTGTATTATATATCCCTAAGAGAATTGAGTGGTGAGCAAAAACACTCACCACTCAATTCTCTTAGGAATATATAAAACATCATAACAGTGCGAAATGCGCTGAAAATACTACCAATTTCGAGCATCATTGCTGTACTGTTAAAGAGAGACAGGGAGAAACTGCACACCGCCGGCAAATGATCGGCATCCCTCTACTGTTAGTGGTCTACAGTTTGCTTGCTTTTTCGTATTTATGCAAAATAATTCATATAAACGATAACAATACGAAGAACAAGCAGAGTTTCGGTTTGCATCACTTTGATCTTTTTAGGTGCTATAAAGAAAAATGTCCCTGGATCGTCAGCCGTACTAAATTGAGTAAATCTGAACGTCTTCACAATTTTGCAAGAATACGCAATTGGTTTTCTATTGCATTTATTACCTTATGTTCTTAATACAAATATCATCAGAGATTAGTGGAATAGTGAATTATCATTTATTGCAGATAGAGTTGTAATAAGACAAATGAGCAACCCTTCAATTTCTACAGCACATATTCCCGCGTATAAAAAGCCCAATTGAGCGGACTGAAAACCACTGAAACATATGCAATGTACATGTTCTTGTCAACAACAAACACCTTGTTTCCAACAATGAAACATTCAAAAACCTCCCAGAGCATTTTGCTTAACCTAGTATGAGTAGTACTTCTCCAAACTCATGTTCTAGTACTCCTTCACATTTCTACCCTCGCACGTTTGAATCGAGTTCACCTAACATCTACAAGTAGTCATCGTCTTTGGGTGATCATCGCTTTTCAAACGTTAATACTCTCACTGTCAACACAAAACACGTGAAACTATTCTGACATCATACGCTACGCATTTGTTCTTTACACAAATATGATAAATACATTGCTATGCTGCATGCATTTCGTGCATCCTCTTTTATTCCGAAATCATCCAAAGATTTGCTTACAACTTTTTTTTATTCGCAACTGGCAAGGTAGAAAACAAATTGTTGTGCATTAACACTATTTCGGGAAAAAAATGTGGTTTGAAAAACGGCTAGATGTTTCAAGATAAATATTCACATTTTTTTTGTTAGAAGCTTGTCGTTTTGAAAAGCATGGGACCGACATCGTTCAGTAGACAACTGAAGCGGAAACAATTGCATCACAATCTTCTTAAGTTTGATCTTACAAACGCTGTAACAGCGCGATCCTTTACTGTTTTGCAGTTCGGTAACATCGTGAATTCACAGTTTCAAGTGAATAGGTTCAATACATGCGCAGGTGTGTGGCCGAAAGAAATGAATTTCAACAATCAATGCAGTCGACTATTTCGAGACCTCGCTTAGAAATAATATAGTCTGACAATGTCTTCTGACCCTTTCATCAAATTTGCTATCGGCACTTCTACTATGCAAAACTTGTGAATCGGTCTCCCAGCCTCGTTGGTTGCACAGTGGCTTCTCTTTCACTCAGTTTGTCCGGGATCTATCCCTACATAGAGGAATCGAAGCCAACTCACTCAACGTAAGGTGCAAGAATCACTGTGATCTCCTATCAGAGGATGAAAATTGATTTTTACTTCTAGTAACTAACTCTATTCACCTTCGTGCCAGTTCTGTTACCCTATTAATCATTGGAATTTTGATGTGAATAAACAGATTTTGTAGGCTAAACCTCCCTGTTAAGGTTATGAAAGTGTTTGCATGGATAGATTACATCTCAACTTGACCATCTAAATCCTTAAAAACGTCAGTCACTATGAATAGATCTCATAGTAGCATTTAATGATTAATTCTTCATATGATGCAGAGATCATGTATATTCTGTGCTTGGAACCTAATTTTTAACAAGCTTTATATTTGGTGAGCGACAGGAGTAAACGAACATTTTCCGCTAGATACGCGGACATTCACTTTCTAGTGAGATACCATGTTTATGCTTTTATATTGTGGATCCGAGTACTTCTAGCATTCATTCCGTCTGCTCGCATTTACTCTCATTTGAGGATTACGTCTTCTATGAAATGAGAAGTGAAAAAATTCGACCTCAGGCGGAAGTTGAACCCGCATTTTATCCATAACAAGGGCGCGGACTGCCACTACATCGCCGTGGTTACCGCTTATCCACCACTCATTTTTTATCATCTCACTATCGCATTTACCATAAATCAGTCGTTAACAGGTTGAATTAAGAAATATGAAAGATTGAGTGATGGGTAAGCTGTGGCCATTGTGGTGTAGTGGTAGCACGCGCCCTCGGTATGGGTAAAAACGGGTTCAACTCTCGTCCGAAGTCGGGCTTTTGCACACCGTTTAATTCCCTCAAGCATATCTAAAACAATATAACACTGTACAAAATGCAGTAAAAACATTAGAGATCCTGAGATTTCGTCTTTGCCATGAACGTTACCAAGTACTGCTCAGGAAGATCCCCTTGCAATTTTGAGGATAGCTAGGCTGGGCGCTCCTTGGAGTTTCGTTGAATAAATTTCAGAATGCTGAGAGGATAAACCCTTAACCGAGCATCACTAATCAGTCGTCGGCCGCTTCAACAAGAAAAGTTTTAGATGAATTTGCCTCAGTCACA